>OX393581.1:47980776-48272824 GCA_947652605.1 Elmis aenea
ATTTTCGAGTAGGCTATGAAGGTAATTTGAAACAATTGAACGAAAGAACAAGAAAGGTTTAGTTTTATCTTTTGCCTACGCATTTTTGACATTTTTTTTATAGTGAAGAGCAATCTCACGTTTAAATCGAGATTTCTTACAATTATTTATGCATTTATTTATTGGACCAGTATGATAAGATGATTACCTACTAAATCCTATAAACCATTTTTTTGTATGTTTATAATACGACACTCGGTTCTACCAAAATGTCTGCTTCCACGCATTTTGCAAACATTGTGTTTTATACATTGTGCACAATGTTTAATGTAAGTAAGTGTTTATGGTGTGTTAACTAAAATATAAATACACAGAAAATATTTCAAATTGGGGCCGTAGTAACTTTAATTGAACATTTATAAAAATATTTCTAGCGATAACTAAAATGTATGTAATAATAATTCAAAAACAGCCGATTACAATAAATGTTCAACATGACGACCATCCTCTTAAATACACATTGTGATCATCTTTTCAAGTGAACGCCTTACATTACGCAATATATTAGGAGTGATAGCTGATTGTCTCAAAAGTTTTTGAATTATTATTACATACATTTTAGTTATCACTAGAAATATTTATAAATGTTCGATTAAAGTTACTACGGTCCCAATTTAAAATATTTTCTGTGTATTTGTATTTTGTATTTTAGTTAACACACCATAAACACTTACTTACATTAAACATTGTGCACACTATTTAAAACACACTGTTTAAAACACAGTTTTCAAAATGCGTGGAACCAGAATTTAAGCAAAGACATTTTGGTAGAACCGAGTGTCGTATTATAAACATACAAAAAAATGGTTTATAGGATTTAGTAGGTAAATCATCTTATCATACTGGTCCAATAAATAAATGCATAAATAATTGTAAGAAATCTCGATTTAAACGTGAGATTGCTCTTCACTATAAAAAAATGTCAAAAATGCGTAGGCAAAAGATAAAACTAAACCTTTCTTGTTCTTTCGTTCAATTGTTTCAAATTACCTTCATAGCCTACTCGAAAATATTACTTTGACCTAATAATTAACAATAAAATCGCGATATCTCGGAAAATATCAATTTTAGGTATAAAACAGTATTAATGTTTTCGAAAGAGAATTAAATTTTCTATAAGACGGTGTAAAAAAATATAGGGTGTTGTATTTAAAAAAAATGAGTTATCGATGTTTAAAGTTTCACAAGTTTGACCAAGCGTAAAAAACGCCCTGTATAATATTTTAAAAATGTAGGTGGTGCAAAGTGTTACATAATCTATTGTCAATCTTATCTCCAAGCGAATTTCTTGAGACTTCTCAAAGTTTTTAAATGTTGAAAATTTTTGAAAATACTGTATTTTCATGAAAATGCGATTTTCACGAGAACGGTTGACTTTAGACTCATATGACCTTTAACATTTTTTAAATTAAATTTAAAGAGAAATCCAAAAATGTAAAAATATACAGGGTGTTCCATAAGAAAAAGTATAACTTTGATATGGCACTCTTTTTTGGAGCACCCTGTATATTTGAAAATATTTTTAAAATGTAGCCCTTATTGACTTACATAATCTAACAGTGACAGAAATTGGAAAATATAAAGCGTTTCGCCATAAAACTCCGACGCGTCCGTCGTGACTCACCCTGTATATAAATATTAAAATTTTACTAAGGACCGGAAGTTTACTGTTTAATCTACCAAGAAAACCTATTTTGTTGGAAGCATTATTTTTTGGACTCGTGTTTCTGTCAATATTTTTATGAAAACTTAAATATAGATATATAGATATTGATCCGTTACGTTACTTTTTGTACTTACTGTATGTTGGGTCGCGCGACAATAAGGTTGAGACTACGTTACTAAACCTTGATTAAATTCTATTTTCTTTTTAAAAAAATCTGATCGTCTCGGTTTTACTAAAAGTTACTCTCAACCTTAAAATTTGCCACGTCTTTTTTAGAAATTAATTGACTTATTTCGTTGTTTTTGTGCGAGACCCATTTACTTCGCCAATTATTACTTTTCTTATTATTTCCAAATGACCGAACCACTTCAGCCTGTACTTTTCGTAGAATTCTGTAGGGTTTGCTCCTAAACCTTTCTTATTACTGTAATTCGTGTTCTATACTGCTAAAATGTGAGTTGTTTTTCATCAGTCAATATCCATTATGTGTATTTTAAAACTTAATTAACGAACCGCTTTATATCATTAATTTTTTTACCAATTTCCGGTTACAGCTTATTATTAAGCGCCTTTAACACTAACTAACGTTAAATTGAACGGTAGATTCGTTTTGTTTTATTTAATTTGTACGTGTCCGCGAATATCTCTGCGCTAATGAAGCAATTGTTTTCGGTTTGTTTTCTTTCCGCTAAACTTTATGACCGTTTTCGCATAATGGGGCGGAATAAACAGATTTAGGCGAATCCATGTACTGTACACTAACGGAGATTTTAATCCTCTCTTTGGAAATTTTCTGAACTTATCACAAAATTACTGCAATGCGGGCGTACATTTACATTCATAATGAGGATTTTGTGAGCCGTTTGCTGAAATATTTACATTCAAGGGCATGTGGTGTTCTTTGGGCGTAATGCTATCTTTAATCCACGTACGTATGCAAATGAATGATTAAATAATAGACAAACGGGCACCCGAGATTAAACCAGACGCTTCAATTTGCAATAAGAACATTGCTTAATATCTAAAATGAGGAATCGGTAATCGAAACAAATTTGTTAACTATTGTCGAACCCGAAACTTGACTACAGAGTCGATTATTCTGAAATTATAGCGCCCCCAAACTTTATATTAAAGCATTACAGTTTAATTTACTTTGTTTCGCTAGAAGTACATTATAAATTTCAAGTTTAATTATCATAGTATAATACGAGTATGTTTACTCCAATACCCAACATAAATATCAAAAACTAAATTCCTGTAAATAATTTTGACTATTCGAATAATTTGAGTCAGAAAAACACGTTGTGAGGTATTTTCTATCTTAGCTATGCATGCCTTGAAGATAAAAATTAGGTAATTTTATTTATATACGCAATTGAACTAGGGTTTCTTTCCGGGATCCCGGTCCATTTTAAGCTATTTTATCTTTTTCGGGAAATGCTTTTTGTCCCGGCAATTCTCGGGATTTTAAAAAGTGTTATTATCGTTTATTCTTTGTAATACTATCATAACTTATCACAATTTATTATAAATATCTTTTACTAACAGTAAATTATGGAAAAACTTTATTTTTATTTCAAAATAATTTTTCTCTTTTATATTTTCTCTTTTAGTATGGCGTAAGGAAGCCCGGTCTCCATGACAAAGTTATTATCTTCTAAAAAAAAATATTAATAATAATCTTCATTTATTTAACATTGTTGTCACATACAAATTGCGGCGCGCAAAAGATTTTTCTTTGCTTCAATAAAGAAACACGTTAATCTTATCAAAGGGGACAAGTATGAAACATTTTATGTTTATGAACGCACCAAGCTCAATTAATCACTATTTAAAACAGGTAGTTATACAAGATTAATATCATATTGAGATTTATGATAGGAAAATATATGGTAGGGGCTCTGATACAAATTATGCGCCTGCTGAAATCAACCAAAACACGCAAACAATGTGTTTGAAAGCTCTCAAAACGTTCAAAGAATTTTCCGATGGAGTGAACTCCAAAAATTACCACTTAATCTACCTAGTATCGAATAATTTTTAATAAGCTTTTAATTTTACCATTGGAATAAAATTTATTTACATTAGTTAGGTATGTGAGTGTAATTTTAATAAGATATAGCAAAATTTTATTTTTGATTTATGTAACGCAATAATTTTGAACCCGGCGAGAGTTTAGTGAAGACACTTTGTCAAACTGATTAAACGGAAGGTTGTAAGTTGCTGGAAACGCTATAAAGAAATAGGTTCCAGAGCAAATTTATGTCTAAGGAAATTACACGGATCAAATATTTGGGCTCCTTAGGTGAGATAGAACACAGTGAGCCCATAAACGTCTAGACTTCTTCCCTATTCGTAAAGTCCAAATTTTGGATAAAATACAAACTTGATTTCCAGAATGTATGAGCAATGCTAGATACTCTACAGTGACTTAGTATTAAACAACGTATTTTTTTTTATACGATTATTTTCATTTTCAAGATTATAAATAACGTGCTTCCAAATTCTTTGTTGCAATATAAGAGGCGGGATCGGTCGATTGTGGCTAAACGGTTAAAGATAGAAAGTTGGTTCAAACGCTGTTTCATACTGTTTTCTCTTCCAAACACGTTAAAAATATTTTCAAATATACAAGGTGAGCCATCTCTCTGGAACTAATAGCAACTTTTATATTTCAAATACAGTCCCCCATATTTTATTTAATATTCTTGACCTCCTTTATTTTAGCTTTGCATCAATATAAAACACTACAGGTTTTTATGCAGCTTTGTCACTAAAAAAAAAATTTTTTTTCAAGGTTTTAAGTCTTTATTTAAAAAATTCTCCTAAAGTTATTTTTCGAAGTACAACGTTGTAATTTAGTAAGGACATGCAGAAAACATTGCTCTATACTCTATTCGCTTGATAAGAAAAAGTTTGAATCACGCGTACAGGGTGTTCATAAATAGGTGGCAAATTCCATGATTTTCAAAAACTCGTAACTCAATTTTTGCAAATGCAAACCCCTGTATTTTCTTGTGTCATCGAATTTGTCTTTAAGAGAGCTTTATTTGTTGTTAAGTATGTCCTATACCCAAAACTCATACTTTTCGAGATATTCGACAGGTTTTCTTCTAATCGTTATTGAAGCCGTGGAAATTGAAAACAAATCTGTATCCATAAATGTAATCAATATTAATTTTTGGTTTTCTAATAACTGAAAATTAAGCAAATTAAAAAGGCGTTTTGTCAAAAATCTGTACTGCCTTGGAATTATGCTATATGACAACTGCCCAGCCAAATGTCACTTATACTTATACCATCGCTTGAACGCGAAAATTATTCTAATTTATCCTTTATATTTTATCAAACATTTATTTTACACAATTAGTTATGTTTTCATTCCAAGAAATAATAAAAATGATAATTAAGAATAAACTTCATGTCAAAGTGACAGTATAAGTGACATAAGGCTTGGCAGTTGTCATAGAATAATTCCAAGGCAGTACAGATTTTTGTCAAAACACGTTTTGTGATTTGCTTAATTTTCAGTTATTGGAAAACTAAAAATTAATGTTGATTACATTTATAGATACAAAATTTTTTCTCTACAAAAAACCTATTTGCACTTTTTTTCTAAAATTATTAGGGGAGATAATATACGACTTTTAAAATTTTACCATTGAAATTGCTATGTTGCGTGATCCAAGTCTACACCCTGTATATTCATATACGTTAGTTATAAAATTGTTTACGCAATTAGCAAAAAACGCTAAATCAATAGCATTAATATTATATTATATTATTAAAAAAAACTGACAACACGAACATAGGAACATTTTGGATAAAATACATACAATTAAAGGAAATTTATAACGTACAATAGATATTTGTGTAATAATATAAATAATATTCATTTAATAAAGTTTAATTAAAAATCAGTAATCTTTTATGTGTTATTAAATAAATTACTCAAGAACTTTAAATCACTTAAGATTATATTTTGAATTAATGTTCATTTAAATTTCTTAAATTTTACGGCTGTTAAACTTTAATTAAAGCCGATAACAGTTTAATAAATTCAGATTCTTTGCTATGTTCTAAATTTTTACATATGATACAAGGGTCGACCTGAATTTATTGAGAAATAAAAATACGGGTAATGTTTATCGATTTTATTTTAAGGGCAGGATGAATCTCTTCTCAAACAAGTAGGTAAATACTTTCTACGGATTTTGCCTATCACGTCCTACTAGTTTATTTGATTCTAAATAAATGCGGCTTAGCCCTTGTATGACAGCACAACGTCAAATCTGAGTGAGATCAGCACGCAATTACTGAGAACAATATCTTGGGAAAAATGCACAATTAATTGCATCTCCAGTTCATTTAAGTTGTATATCAACATTTGATCAAGTCTCACTCATGCAAATTAAATCACTATTAAAGAAAAATAACTAATTCCAAGCGATTAAAGAATGAAATGTTTTAATTAAAAGTCGCGATAACTTTCAACAAGAACAGATGCTAAAAATTCTTTAGTCTTGATAACACTAACTTTTAGTAAAGTACAGATTGACGAATATATCCGTTCGGAAAAGTAAAATCTTTACCTAATCCTCATCACGAACTTTTTTAATAACTTAAACGGCGCACTTAGGATTAATTTGTCGAAAACGAAAATAATATTTCAAAAATCTAATTTGCTCTTCCACGAAAAACTCAAGTTAAATTAAAAATATGTAATCCTCTGCGGCGAAACGACTGCTTTTATAATGGCTCCGATCTTAAATCAGCCTTAAAATATTTGAAAAATATATCGGCCGGAAAATTCGCCTTGATTACAACTTTTAAAAATGTCAGCCCCAGATTAACAAAAAAAGATCATAGCGTAATTTTCTCATCACAGTTTCATGCACCTTAAATATCCTAGTTCAAAAACTCGGAAGTTTAAGATATCTCGCTTCATGATGCAAAATCTTGAAGCGGTTAATAAATTCTTCCTCGTTTAGCAGGACTCGTTTGACAGGTTAACATAATACCCTTGATTCAAAAAAGATCAACATTTTCCACATCACAGGAAAATTTAAAACATCTTCGAAGGTAGTGACTTGGTTTATAAGCTGAAACGCAAAACTCTTTTAATACTTGCTTAAAGTATTTTACAGAAATTTTACGTCGTAATCAGAAATAATTGGATGAGGTTTCTTTTAAGATTAAGATTCTTATATTAGATGAGCTTTCTTAAAACGTTAATCTAGTTGTGGCGTAAAGCATTTTACAACAAAAAGTTTAAAAGTGCATCAGTGGCGTAGCTAGAGGGGGCGGATTTTTGGGGTGGCACATTTAGTCTACCCAAATGGGGTAAAAATGAAAATCTCAGGGGTAATGAAGCATCAATAGATATAATAATCAGTACCGGCACTAGCGCTATTAAATTCATTAAAAAAAAAAAGAATTCTTAACGAAGTTAGAGGGTACAACGGGCTAGTCGATCTGGCTACACTGAAAACCCGCCCCCTTGTAACGAAAGAAATTCCAAGTAATAGAATGTATGATAGGGTACCAACGGGACCTTCGTTATATTAGCGGGCCGACTCCTTACAGCAAAATGCCAGAAAAGTGGTGGGGATAAAGGCTGACCGTTCATTATTTGCTCATGTTTGCGGTACGTTTTAATTAATGATTCTGTCCCGGGACATTCTTAGTCTCGAGTCCCGGGACATTTAGTTCGAGACTCGAGACGAGACTAAATGTTACAGAACACTGAAATTCATTGTTTATACTTCTAATTTGTTAACAAATTTTACTGCCACGAGTTAAGCAAAAATATTTTTATGTTTTAAAGTTAAGGAGAATTGCTAAGTTTATTAGTAAAAATATATTACATATGCCTGTTATGTTTTAAAGTTTATGGAAAATTGTTAAGTTTATTTAAAATAGGCGTTTACTTGGAAATATATATTTTATTTAAGACTAAATTAAAAACTATAATACTACTACTACTACTACCATACTTTTTCATACAGTAATTGCTTCAAAAACAAAATCCGTGAATATGACTTGACTTAAAACTTTAGCCAGCCGCGTTCTGTCAACTGTCACGACCGATTCACAAGCACGGTACGTCCAAAGAAGCAATTTGGAGTATGTAGCGGGTGCTTTCAGAAACAATGTCATTGTCAAGAAATAATTTATTTTTTACTGTGTAAATTTCAGTATATGAATATTGCATCATATTTCTTGTAATTTGGGAAATCTTCCGTCATTTTTGACAGGTTATCCCACCATTTTCAAGTACGTAAATAGAATTCCCGGGACTTTGATAAAAAAAGTCTCGAGTCCCGGGACTTCAAAAATTGTCGAGACTCAGAATCCCTAGTTTTAATGTCTTTGCTGGTCTCCAAAACGAGATAATTAAAGAAAATTTTGTATCTCCAACATCTATAATCATACTAAGTGTTCTTCATTGAGAACTTCGTTCAATAGTAACAATCGATAGGTATTAAGAAGCTAAAATTTCACACCTAAGGCGACTTTATTATTCAGAAAATTCTAATGTAATTAAAACTGCACCTACTTTAAGCAAGCTAGTCTTAAGTCCCATAGGAATTCAACGACAAAATGTATTACTTTGTGGTAAATTGTTGACGAAAAGAACAATACTGCTTTAAAAAAGTTCCAAAATGATCTAAAAATGAATGCTTTGAGTGCAATCACATTTATGCAATTAATTTCTAATTGGTGGAAAATTGTAAATTGCAAAAATGTATATAAAGGGCAACCTCTTCGTAATCAATATGCAGAACCAATAACAACTTGCAACATGAAAGCTTAGCATTTTTGAAGAAGTTTGTAGAATGGGTTAAGAAATAGGATGAGTTGGAAATTAATAACATTGCTAAACGAAACGAAAAGTTGACAAACCATTTTCTTCATTAACACATACTTCCAATACGTTACTATTATTGATAAAATATTTATTTGAGCAACATAAAATACAATTTGTATTGTTGGGAAAGTTTCAAACAGGTCCAATGGAAGAAAGATTTGGTCAACATAGACAAATGAGTGGAGCTTCTTATAATATAAGTGTAGAACAAGTTTTAGAATCTGAAAGAAAATTAAGACACATTAAACTGTTAGTTAAAATCAGCGATTTACAGAGACTTTGAAATAGAAACCTTATTTTTTGAGTTATCACAAAATGACAATGAAAATTCAGCTAATATTGACGAATTAGACAAATTATTTGAGGACATACGAGCGACATATTGACGTTATAGATATATTAAGCAATGAATTTATGGTTTTGATTTATATTGGAGGTTATATAATAAATACAGGAATATTATGTATGTGCTCATTTACCTAAATGGAAACTATAAGTGAAAGTTTTTACTCGTATTAAAAATAATTTCATGGGGGTGGGGGGCGATCTGATTAAAAAAAATAAAAATCAGAAAAGGTTCTGCCGAAAAATTGTAATTTTGGATGATGGTTAAGTATTGTACAATATCTAACTTTGCATTATAAGATGTTTGAACATGTAAGATTTAAAAAAAAATCGCCTGCGGAGCATCTTATGTCCCCCCCAATTTTTGGTGTCGATTTCTGCTTGCTTTTGGAAAAATCAAGAGTTAGCAACCCTTATTTAGAGGGCCGGCAAATTCAGGGACCGCCCGGGTGGCACAAACTCTAGCTACGCCACTGAAGTACATGACCCATTTTTACTGCAAATATTAATTTTATTGGAACCTTAAAGTAAAAAATTACAACGCGAACAGCTTTCAAGAACTAAACCAACCGTTACATTTGGTTGGTAAATATAAAAGGTACCCAAACTAATTTATAGCCGTGCATTCTGTCATGATTTCACCACTCAGCGACAGTGCTAAAATTGCTTTTTGAAAAATCTACAGGGTTTTAACATGAAGAACATCTCTGAAACCGTTAAGCCGTTATCTCCCCATGTTCTTAAAGTTGAAACATACACCCTATATTGTACAGCAGTCATATGAGATATGTTAAATTAAATTCTGGCTGTAGACAACTTGATGACTTTCCCTAACAAATATAATATGGAGGAACTTAAATATGACACGATTTAAGAAGTTGTTATCACAGTCAAATATTGTATTGTACATTCGCTTTCAAGAAATGACCTCGTAAGATAAACTACAAAGTATTTTTGTAGAAGCACAGGGTTTAAACGATCGACATATTTATTTCAAAGACCTTAATTGCTATTTTAGTAGTACGATACATGTAAATTGTCATCTTTAGAAATTAGCTTGCGCGTGGTACAATTTGAATAAATGGAATTTCGGGCTGCGAAGGAGAATAGTACAAGAATTGATTAAGGAGAAACTAGATATTCCCTTGATACTGAGCTTGTTAATGAAGTTCTTGGCAATCTCAGTTAATACGTAGTGTAGACATGTGTTTAATAGTGGCGCAAATTGCCTGTTACACTTTACCTTCGCGCTCTCACTTTGTTCGTTAGTTAGCAACAAAGGGAATACATCCAAGCCGAGAATTATCAGTAGTAATATAACAAGTGCATTGAAAATTATCGATAATTATTGGTGAAAATGCCCGAATGCAAGTTGAGCTGAAAAAACACGAGTGCACGAAGTGCACGAGTTATTTTTTCTGCTTCAACTTGCATGAGTGAAGATTTGTCAAAAATTATAGATTATTTGCAAAGCACGAGTTATATTTTGTAAGAAAATTTCCTTCACCTAACCTGTCAAATCAAATGTACGTTATGTCAAATTTTACGAGTACTGCCAGAGTGGTGCGTGAGGGGTGTGGTTTAATCTCTATTAAAGTAACGCCACTGGTCGCCGAAATTCGTCAAAAAATTATTAAGACCAAAATATTTAATTCCCTCTCCAAATTTATATATTCGACCTATCAGAAACTTAGATTTCTTAGAAACGACAAATAAACGCATGAAAATCTGTTAATTGCGAAAAGGATATTATCAGTGTCTGATTATGTTTATTGGTGTTTTCTAGAAAATCTGACTTTGTTATTGTTCGAAAACGCAAATTTGACAGGAGGATCAACGTCTGACAGGGGAATGTAAAATTATTACCGTACAATAATGCTCCCATTGGTAGTCTCTAGAAGATTAAAGATTAGTGATTGGCTGAAAACGCAAATTTGGCATGTGAGAGAAATTTTCAGTGACAATTAAATGCAAGCACCATACGATGCAAAAAAAATTAGCTCCTCTCATAATCAGCAATTTTAAAACTTGTCAAATAAGAATCCGCTCGTAGGTAAAGCAACTCTCGTGAAATTAAAAAGCAAAACTTCAACTTCAACCTTTGCTGCTGATAAACTAACCATTTTAATTACTAAGAAAGGATCACTCTCTCCACCACTCGATTTTTTGTTAAACCACAAGCCTGACACAGCAATTTGTAGTAAAATACGATCCATTTACCAGGAAATGTGGAAACTTTTTGACGGGAAATTGAATTCTTCGTCATCGTATATTAAAATCCTGTGTTTACATGGAAATATTACATTCATAAAACTATTAATAGCAACGGCTATTGGAGCTTATCGATACACAGTTTAATTAAAAATGTATAATTAGAGGTTTAACGAAGCGAATCAGAACTGTCACATTTAAAGGGACTACTACTACCAGTAAATTTTGCGTTGTTATTAACTTGGAAACGAAAAATGTACAGGGTGTTATTCAAAGTAAAAAAAGCTACATATTGGCAGAGCTGGGCATTACTCGATACTAGTGTTTTGAATAGTATTGAAAATACTTTTTTAGTATTCAGTAATCGAATACTTTTTTTTAGTATTCTTTATTCATAATCGTGGATATTTCATTAGTATTGCTTATTCAATACTTTTTTAAGGTATTCATGAATACTGAAAGTGATCATGAATACTTTCAGTATTTGTGAATACTAATGGTATTTATCCAAACTGTTACTCTAAATACTCTATGGCAGAAGTGGCCAACCTTTTTGTAAGTGTATAGGTGCAAAAAATCTTATGGGGTGCTGTGGGCGCAAGGACTTGAAACTTAAGCTGTCATAGCTATCAGGAGGTTTTCTATAATTAAACAAAAATATGTGCCGATGGATATAATAAGCCCTGTACATAATATACCTACATGCCTACATGTGTATTACACATGCATTTTTTTGAAGACAAGCCCAATGAATTTTTGTATTTTATCAAAGCAAGAAGAACAATTAAAACTAAACAAGATAAAGTAAATACTTTAAGGAAATTATTTTACTATGACAGTTGACAAATTTTAATAAACATATTTTACAGAAAGAAATTTGTGATGTGAAGGCTGACACTTTAATTTTAAATTAATATTTCAAAATCTGCATTGTAAAAGAAAACTATTGCTCATGCAATTGATCAAATCGTCTGTTAGACGTGATCTAAACTAATTTTTAATTAATTGCATTGTCGAAGGTGCAGATTTACCAAAGTACAACCAAAATAGATTTAATCTCTAACGCCGAATTTTTTTATATCTTTAAAGCTAAAATAGCTAACTTACAACATCGTTTTTTAATTCTATAATTTCTTATTCTAAACTTTTTACTTTTGCTTTTATAAATTAACTTTTTGTATTCAAAGCAGTAATGTCAACATCGTGTAATGGATTTTCAAAGTAAAATAAAATCGATTCAAAAATTTTGAATTTGTAAAATCGTTCATTAAATTGATCAGCTAACTTCATAATACATATATTTAACGTATAATCTTGAATCTAATAAAATTGTTTAGCCATTTTAACATTTTGGAAAACAGGCATAGAATTTATTTAAGTGTGATATACAAAGAGCAGCTTCCCTATAAATACTTGTATTAATAGAACTAATCATATCATTTTTCCACCTTGCAGTTCAATATTTAACGGATAAAATTTTATAAAATAAAAAATAAATATTGAATAAGTTTAAGCGTTCTAAAAACCGTTTGATTGCTGCTGTTGGTAGTGGGCGTTTCACGGGGGCGCATATAAAACGCATTTTGTTATTTGGTATTCAGTATTCAAAATTGGTTAATTATTTGCTAATATTTAGTATTCAGTTTTTGAATACTTTTTTTTTGTCGGTATTCAGTATTTAATATTAAAATACTTTTTCGGTATACATATGCATATTGGTACACAAAACCAAACAAAAATTTTAGTATCGTCACTTATAACAGAGCTATGAAATGTGGTATAAGAAAAACGTATACAGGGTGATCGTAAATCTAATCTAATTCCACGAAATCTATATTATATTATACAAAAATTGTCGACTTTATCAAGTCAATCAGTTTCAAAATGCAGGTATCAACTCCCAAAATTGACCTACCTTTCATCAAAATAGCTAGGTACATCATCAGAGGCAACGCCATTTCCAAAAACACGCATAAGCCTATTTCACGGTTTACATAAAATGAGTTCCTTCGATTTTCGGAATATCACGATTTTTGCAAACATTTCCTACCGGTTATTTAACACTTTGCAAAAGATTTTCACTATCACAATATAATTTTTGCCCGAAAATAACATTCTTTACGAGTAAATCAATTGATACAATTTTTAGGACGCGTGCACTTTTTGACAGATGAGAAGTTAGCGCGCATGCGGTACTAAGAAACATGATCAAATATTCCAAATAGTTGTTCCATCGGCCGGTTTTTTTGCCACAGCGTAACAAAGCAGATGTTAAATTTCAGCAAAAAGATTAAGTTGCCATAGAAACCGCTTACATGTGAGTGCAAGTACACCCTAATAATTTACAATAAAATCGCGATATCTCGTAAAAGGTTAAGGTTTTTGAAAGACAATCAAATTTGGGTGTCCCACAAGGTATGCCTTCGCTAATTTTTGCATAAATCGAATTTTTAGAACCTAGATAAAACGTTTTTACCGATAATAATTTTTTTCATGTGTCCCTTCATATACAGAGTGTCCCAAATATAGTGAACAGCATGAGAATCTCTTAAACGGTAAAAGATACGGAGTTGGTTAAATGGGTCAAAATGATCTATGATTCAAGAGCAACTGTTCTATAAAAAAAAAAACTAAAAAAAATCAATAGTTTTTGCGCTATTGATGAAAAACAAAACACATCAGGTGTTTAATTTCTGCTTATAACTTTCTTAATTGAAATCACACTCAAAATATTTTTCGACATTATTAGGACACTTTTTTGTGTAGATTTGAAATTTGTCAACAAATTTTACCTATCTTCATTTGTTTTTGTTTTTTTAACATTAATTTTCTTATTTTAAATACGGCTGATGTTAAAATAACAAAAAAAAATGAAGATAGATAAAATTTGTTGACAAATTTCAAATCTACACAAAAAAGTACCCAAATTATGTCGAATCATATTTTGAGTGTGATTTCAATTAAGCAAGTTATAAGCAGAAATTAAAAACCTGATGTGTTTTGTTTTTCATCAATAGCGCAAAAACCATTGATTTTTTTCAAGTGTTTTTTTTTATAGAACAGTTGCTCTTGAATCATAGATCATTTTGACCCATTTAACCAACTCTGTATCTCTTACCATTTAAGAGATACCCATGCTGTTCACTATATTTGGGACACTCTGTATATGAAGGGACACATAAAAAAATTTATTATCGGTAAAAACGTTTTATCTAGGTCCTAAACATTCAATTTATGCAAAAATTAGCGAAGGCATACCTTGTGGGACACCCTGTATCTCTAGCATTATTACCGAACGTGCAAATTTTAACACTCATAATTTGGATGTAATGTAAATAAAATTACTTAAAGATAACTTTTAATTTATTGTCCAGATTTTTTTATTATTATTAAGCCTTTAAAATATTGCAAACATTTAATACAAATTTTGGATTAAAGATTTCTTTTACAGATAAACTACCAAAGTATTATTTACATTGATTAATTAAAATTGCTTGTTGAAACATAGCTCCCGATCAAATATATTTCAGACAGTTTTAATTTGTTTTACCTTCAAATATATTTGCCTTGAGGCTTGCAACTAAATTACAACTTAGGGGTTGTCAATATTTACAGCAATGCACTATAAAGCCTGAAAATACTTGGCAATATTTGTTGAACGCACCAAATTGCCGACTTTTGTTCAAACATTGAAGATATATTTATTAACAGAAGTCTAATAACGCCAAAAAAGCAAGGCAATGGATTAAAAATATACGAACGCAGACATTTTTAAATCTGTTTTTTTGTGCACATCTGAACACTGAAAATTAAAAGTGAGTGCCCTGCATAGATGTAATATTCAAGTTCAACTGTCGACGAAAACATAACAAAAGCACATAATTTTCGCCATAAACTTTAATAACAAAATGCTAAAAATGAGAAAAGTGAGAACTGGAAATACAAATGTAATTTTACAGAGAACATGTGAAATACCGTGGGGACTGTTAAATTTCGTTTTATATGCAGGACTTATACATTACATTGCGATGTTCTTTTTTTTTGTAAAAACAAAATAAATTTGTGGTGTTATACTATACTTATATAGCTGTAATTGTTAGGTGACTAATTTAATTTGCCTATACAAAATAAATACACAAAATTCTTTGTTATGCGAAAGGGAAGCTCAATATTTTACATTAAGTAATTGCTATGTACATATTATTGACAAAAAAAAATATTTTGGTAGGTACTTAAGTACAGTTGATTAAAATTTCTGCAGTTCGAGTGCGCCCAACAATTCTTTAGCTAAAAATAAAACACATTACCAACTCGCAACTGACGAACAATAAAAGATATTTAAGGCAACAGTGTTGATATTAATGTTAGAAAATTGAAGTTGAACAATTTAAAATAAAGTGTAATCTAAGTTCTTCGGGCTTCTGGCTCTAATATCTGAAGTTAAACGAATCAGCGGTGGATTCGAATAAAATATTATTTCAGTGTGTTACAAAAACAGAAAAAACGAAGAAAAATAATATTCCACGCGAACAAACCGATGTTTTAGTTCCCAAAGTTCAAATGTAAATCAGAAAATCGACCAAATACACGGTAGAACGTGCAAGTGTTCACTTCATTTCACAACTACTTTATTTGTTAAAAATATAAAAATAACGAGAAAACATTTTAATTACTTTGCATAATTATTTAGTGCATTTACAAATAGGCATTGCCCTTTACGAGAATTTTTTAATTAAGATTTGCGAAACAATTGCACAAAATTGCAAATGGATACGTTTTCTTAGCTTAAAGGAATCTCAAATGCGAACTTAAATTGCTACCAAACGTTCCGATTTATTCATTCCGATTTCCTGCAATTGGCACAAGGAATGCACAAATTGATCCGAGTTCATCTTCCTCTCCCATTACATAATAAAAACGTTATTACGCCAACAACAATATAATTGAACAAGACTAATATAGAACTTCCTGGTAAATACAATCTCCTGGTTGCATGTTCCGTAATTTTCATTAAAAAAACAAAGCATCACTAATTTGTAAATGGCGCGTACACTTCATTTCATATCAACTAGGAAGTAATTAAAAACAAGTCAGATTTAAATATATAAATTGATTTAATAATCAGATCAACACCAAATGCGAGGAACACATTGTAATTGTGCATGTTTTATTATTTAAAATAGCATGAAATGAGTGTACCAGGGAAAAAATGGCAATAGTAATGCGAGGCAGATTAAAAAAAAATATAGAAAACACACTAGAAGAATCCCAATACGGTTTCAGAAGAGGAAGGAGTACACAAGACCCAGTCTTTATATTAACATGCCCTATCAATTTCAAAAATTTTTTACGCGCCGTTTTGATTTAAGATCGTAGGAAGGGAGTAATTTGATGAATATATCGTCGATGGAAAGCAATTTTGCCGTAAACGCCAAAACTACAACTTTACAGGAGAGGCAAAAAACAATTTAATTTTGGAAAAATAATTACTGTCCTTTAAATAATGATTTTATCGAAAAAATGTTCAAGGAATGTAGGTGTCAAATAATTAAATGAATATTATTAGAACAATAAAAATCGTCCATAACTATAAATTAATGGCGTTTTGGCGCTTACAGCAAAACACACATTGAAGATGTTGCTCGATTGAAATGTCGTAAACGCCATGTCACAATGTTTGGAATTAAATTCAGGTAATAATAATGACCTTCTAAATGTAGTACAGACAAAAAATGTAAATAAACGTATGTTTTGTGGGTTGTAAATGCAACTACAAAAACTTTTATATTCCATTTGTCTTGTTGTATACACAGAAGTGTATGTATGTAATAAGTTGTTTTAAGTGCATGGGAATTAAATAGTTTACCAATGTTATAATTATATTGCCCACAAAAACCACGTTTAAATAAATGATTATAATTGTTAGAGGTATTCAAAGAAATAACAAATAATTATGTTTTAGACTTAAAGGAGTCATAAAAAAACAAATATACAGGGTAAGTCATTAGTGGCGGATCGGTCGATTGTGGCTAAACGGTTTGAGATAGAAAGTTGATTCAAACGGTATTTCATACAGTTTTTTCTTCCGAACACGATAAAAATATTTTCAAATATACTGGGTGAGTCACCTCTCTGGAACCAATAGCAACTTTTATATTTCAAATGCAACACCCCATTTTTTATTTAATATTTTTGACCGCCTTCATTTTAGCTTTACATCGATATAAAATAGTACATGTTTTTATGCGGCCTTGTCACTAAAGAAAAATAATTTTCAAAATTTTTCAAGGTTTTAAGTCTTTATTTAAAAAATTCTCCTGAAGTTATTTTTCGAAGCACAGAGTTGTAATTTGGTAAGCACATGCAGAAAACACTGCTCTATTAGCTCGATACGATAAAGTTTGAATCACGCATACAGGGTATTCATAAATAGGTGGCAACTTCCATGATTTTCAAAAGCTCGTAACTCAATTTTTTCAAATGCAAACCCCTGTATTTTCTTATGTCATCGAATTCGTCTTTAAGAGAGCTTCATTTTTTGTTAAGTATGTCCTATACCCAAAACTCATACTTTTCGAGATATTCGACTTTTTTTTCTTCTAATCGTTATTAAAGCAAATATGATGCCGTGGAAATCGAAAAAGGTGACTGTTCACTTCACTAACGTCAAAAACTTGTCGTTTATTTCTTGAAATATAGCATTTCCACATTAATTTCACTTTACAAGAGCAAGGCGGCAAGAATTTACGCACATTTTGATTAATGTGCACTTAAAAGCTAACTAGTTTATTCAATTTCATATAGCAATGATTTTTTTATGTTCTATTGTTTTATTTACAGAATTTATTTAATGTTTTTTTGTGGTTTCAACAAATAATTTGTCTTTCATTTTCAATTTTTCTTCGCGCTCCCTTTAAGGTTTAGAAACACTAGTAAAGTTCATAACAATAATAAAATTGATTTGGATGCCAATTTATTTATTGCTTATAAGTGAATTCATAAGACTTTAATATCTACCTACTATTAGTAATTAAATACACGAAACGGTGAATAAACCATGTCAATTTGCTCTTGTAAAGTGAAATTACTTGTGGAAATGGTATAATTCAAGAAATAAATGACAAGTTTTTGACGTTAGTGAAGTGAACAGTCAACTTTTTCGATTTCCACGGCATCCTATTTGCTTTAATGATGATTAGAAGAAGAAAAAGTCGAATATCTCGAAAAGTATGAGTTTTGGGTATAGGACATACTTAACAAAAAATGAAGCTCTCTTAAAGATGAATTCAATGACAATGAAAAAAATACAGGGGTTTGCATTTGAAATAATTGAGTTACGAGTTTTTGAAAATCATGGAAGTTGCCACCTATTTATGAACACCCTGTAGGCGTGATTCAAACTTTATCGTATCGAGCTAATAGAGCAGTGTTTTCTGCATGTCCTTACCAAATTACAACTCTGTGCTTCGAAAAATGACTTCAGGAGAATTTTTTAAATAAAGACTTAAAACCTTGAAAAATTTTGAAAATTATTTTTCTTTAGTGACAAGGCCGCATAAAAACCTGTACTATTTTATATCGATGTAAAGCTAAAATGAAGGCGGTCAAAAATATTAAATAAAAAATGGGGTGTTGCATTTGAAATATAAAAGTTGCTATTGGTTCCAGAGAGGTGACTCAACCTGTATATTTAAAAATATTTTTATCGTGTTCGGAAGAAAAAACTGTATGGAATACCGTTAGAATCAACTTTCTATCTCAAACCGTTTAGCCACAATCGACCGATCCGCCACTAATGACTCAACTAGTATAAATGCATCAAACGTAACTTCTTTAGGTGGGTAATATAAAACTAAACCATTTTAAAGCTTCTATTTGGGAAAAACAAAAGAGGTAGACCGAGAAAAATCAGATATAAGTTGGTGCTAAATTTAAATCTGAAAGGCATTATGGCCTTATCAGTTAAAAATCGATTTTCCTTTAACTTTTTGTATTTATTTACAAACTTGTAATAATATTCATGCGTAAAAAATTAATTAACTTTAAAATTCTCCTTAAGTACAGCGCGCTTAGTCGTATAAACTCATTAATCCCGCTATATCGTGTAACGACCTAATATATCACAACACACTAGAGCTTTTATATGCAACAAATCCCCATGAATTAACCAGGAGAACCCATGCTACAATATAAACGGTATAATTAATTGTTAATACCGACGTTTAATATGCGTTTTTGTCCGACACAATAAAATGATTGAAGTTACACTTTAATGAACTAAAGTTAACTGAATTATAAATTAATTTTAAGGTGCACGAAGGCAAGAACGGGACTGCAATGCAGGACTTAGCGATGGTTATATGACACAGCCTTCCATTGTACTCGATGCTCATTTCTATACGAATTCATCCTGGGCTCCTGTAAATGGCTTTTAAAGGGACGGCATTGGTAAAGCTTAATCCTTCCGGGCCTGAATAATTCCAGTCCGGAAACACCTCCGCAAATCTGAGTAACTTAATTATGAGAGAGTTTATGAATTCGGTGTTTGGACACTAGTTAATAATTCGCAGCATAAAACTTGACTGTGTCTGAGGAATTGCGTTGTAAAGGAAAATAGATAATCTAGTTACGTGTGTAATATGTGAAAAGGTTAGAGATGGCGTGCGGAATGATGTGAAAATAGCGCAGGAAATTTTAACATATCAATCGTCGACTCTGAAGGAGGTGTGGCCCATCGGTGCTGCTTGTAATTACTGTAAAATATAGTTTGTACCTTCCATGACTTGATGCCGGTAATTTACTTTTAACTCATGAATTTATTTGTCAGAAGCAAAGGTTAACGTAGAATAAACTTTATATAGTGCATTTTCGACGATATGGTTACTTTGGTGAACATTTTCTAGTTTTAGTTAGTTATGAAATCAATACATTTCTGTTGTTGGTAAATTGTACAATTATTAACAATGATATCCAAGGCAATTTATATTGTAAGCATATTCCATTCGCATTAAAGAAATTCTTTAGTATTATTATTTGTAGTTACATTTTGATTCTATCTTTTTTGGTTTTGTCTTAGATTTTTCTCAAAAATCTCATTTTTGTGCATTCAATCGGCTACTATTTTTATTTGTGAGTGTCCACGTTTCACTTCCGTACAAAAGTGCCGGAGTTACTACCTTTTTGACCACTTCCACTTTTGTTCGTTTTGGGACTTCTCTATTTCCGAAAAATGTTGTTCTTAAACTGTTAAATATTCTTCCCGCATTTCCTGCCCTTTCGCTTATTTCTTTGCCCATTCTTCTATTTTTCTTTAGGATCACTCCTAAATATTTAAAGCTTTCCACCCTAAGCCAGTTGTAATGTTAGGCTAATAACTGACGTTTTCGCTCTAAAGATGCAAATTGCAATCAACTGGTACATATTTACCTAAAAACCTAATAATTAATTTTGAATTTAATAATGAACGTTCAATGGAATTATTTAAACAGTTACCTGGTCAATATTTAAGCTTGTTTTATTTATATGAATATGCATGCATATGCCTACAAGAAAGCTGACTATAAAATGTAAATTGTTGGACCTTAAGAAAATTAAGTTTAGCGAGATAAACTTTGTTTCATACGATGTTCAAAGAAAACGTTTTAGTTTTACAAGCAAATTATTATTTGGTTGTTTTGTTGCTTTAAACTTGGGAAAAATTTAAAGTTTCAACCCTTGTTAAAATAATTAAACGATGCTTAACAAGATTGCGTTAGCATGATAATTACTAAACAAATTAAAATTTATTGGGAATAGAATCTCGAGTGCATGTACCTTATTTATACACGGTGATCCACTATTGGGATTTCGTAGAAGATAAGAATTAAAAAGAAGTTTAAATTAGACCAATTGTTCCCCTTTTTGAGACTTATTCAGTGATGCTAAAAAAGTCTTCAACCATTTCCCCAAAAATATTTTTGTACAAGCGAGTTATTACCGATTTTTAAAAAAATGCCGATTTTGTTTTTTTTTATCTAGCGTGCCATGGAACTTTTTTAAAACAATAAAGCATCACGTACTGAATAGGTCTCAGAAAGGGGAACAATTTGTCCAATTTAAACTTCTTTGTAGCTCTTATCTTTTACGAGATCACAATAGTGGTACTCCTATGTGGACCAACCTGTATATCCAAAACAAAATAAAGGTTTCTTAGTTTTTAAAAATAAGAAATCCCACCACTTTAATCATTACAATACAATAAAAATTCATTATTTATATTTCGTTAAAAATAAAAATTCTAATATCATTGTGAGCACCAGAGATAAAACGTATTTGTATAAAAATACAATTCTATTATGACTTTTTAAATTTCCATTCAAATAGTCGTTTAAAATCTTTGCTCGTTTCAGCTTGATCCGCGTAAAGCACCGCCATTCTCTTGTGCCAGATGCATAAGTATTTCTTAATACCCAATTTCAAATGTGTCTTGAAACGAATCACAATTTAATTCATAGAACATTCAGTTTCAATTTTCTAAATTAATCAATAATATTACATGTCTGCACAGTTTGTGGTTTTGCAATTTAATTTCTGCGCGCATTTAAATGCATTAGCCGCGCACTTCATGCACACACCCAAAATGGAACAAGGGAAATGGAATTCCATGGAAAGTCTAACTCGTTCAAACCAAAGGCGTTTCTATACTAAACTCTGGGGATTAGCAGTAATCTATATGTAAATCACACGTGAATAGATAGCATGGGTGTGATTGAATGTTTGTTGAAACTAAACAGTAACTGCATTGTCTTTTAATAACGACACCACATACGACGCTTCCGATAAGAATACAGACCTAGCAATCCAGCCGATGTACCGTGTGATAACGAAATTAAATACGTCACAATTTTTTTATCATTTTTAAATAAAAGATACAATATGTGCATCAATATGAACAAAACAAAAACTATGGTTATAACGAAGAATTACATTGGAAGAGACATCAAGCAAGATTCAGATCAAGGAGAAAATAAAATAGCACATTTTTTCTCATCAAAGTCCCACAAGTATCCAACTACTACAAAATTACCGTTGCAAGTGTTTTAAATTATATCAATTTGTAAAAGACTCGTAAGTAATATCATTGTGTTCTGAAAACATAAAACTCAACGCGGAACGAACCAAATCAATCAAGTGTCTCAACACAAGCAAATCATCACAATTATCGACTTCATTTTTGAAACTTGTGTATATTCGTTGTTAGGATAAAATAAATAGGTGTTTGTGTAGTGAATATAAATTCAACGGCGATTCCCAGAAATATTTCTGTTCTCGCTAATATCTGGATTTATCAGCAGCCCCTTAGGGATTACCACACTTACGAGAACAATTTATCAAGTGGTGAAAAAAGGATTACTGAACAATCCCAACTGTATTTTTTTAGTACTAGCTATATTTGTGACTTCGTAACAAAGCAATAAGATAAATTAATTCCATATGCACAGAGGTACAATCTTCCTGATCGATGGCGCAAGTTAGTGTACTTATGCATTGAAAAATAATAAACAGCTCATAATACAAAACGAAACACCACATCAAGCTATTTTATGACAGAGTCGAGCTTCAAAAACAAATTTTAAGATGAAAACAACCACAAATTAAAAGCAATTTCGTCTATAAACAAATAATTCTAAAAAACGGCGCTAGATTTAGGGATCTCTCGAGTAATACCATAAATTATAAAGAAGCTGAATTAATTTGCGCAGCAGGAAAGGCAAACAATGAGGCGTTTCATTAAAAGCATATTTCAAAATACAATTAAAAGTTTAATAAACCCTCTCTAGGTGTTAATTCCCCGAAGTAAAAACAATAAAAAGTGGCTTAGTCCAAAAGCTGATTAAATTTTTTAGAACAGGTCCCGTTCTTGCTACTGTTAAATAGGTAAACTCGATAGGTAGGTACGTGAGAAAATGTAACATAAAAAAGCGGTCGAGTTTGCATATTTAAAGAACTGTTTTGAATTTTATGTTGGAAAATAATCAAATGATCAAAAATTGGCATCATCAATGATATTTAACGCCTTACCAATTATGTCATTATTTCAAAAATCCCAATTCAACCTTTTATGTATTATTTACGGTGACCATAAGCCCTTTATTGTGAATGGCAGTCCTTTATTTAAAAGCGATGCCCTTTAAATATATTTATTTATTGAAAACTCAATTTTGCCCTTTATTTAAAAAGTATCTAGACAATAAATTAATTGGTGTTTATTGTGCCGGTCACATTTGAAACATTTGTATTACTTTTGATGTAAAATACCTTCCAATTTAGTTAATATCGAAGTTATAACAGTAAAAATTTGTTTATCCTTTTATATCTATTCGGCACGAGTTAAACATTTTAAAGAAATTTGTCATGATTTAGATTTTCAGTAATTAAAACTACTAGGGTACAGTAGAGCTAGGTAGTTGATTCTATTACCGGCTTTAGAAAGGATTGTAAAATTGAAGCTCTCAAAACATACTTATATTAATAAAATACTTAAAATTGTTAGTGTGGCGTATAAAAAGAATTATATTTATGACAATTTTTGTTACTGACTAAAAAATGTTCTCAAATTAAATATAATTATGTCCTTAAAACCACTTAGAAAAGATGAAATGCCTTTTTTTTAACGGAGGTTCCGACGTTGTTTTGTATAGGTTTTCGCCCGGTTGGTTTTTGTCCTATACAAGAAAATGTGGTCACCATTGGCGTCCACAGGGGAGGGCAAACGGGGCACTTGCCCCTCCCTGGAATCGAGTACTCCATTAATGACCAAATGAAAGAGGGTCAAGTTAAAAGTTTGCTAATATTTTAATGCATTCCTTTGTAAGTTTTGCCTCCCCCTGGATAATTTTCTGCGGACGCCCATGGTGGTCACTAGTGATTGCAATACCGGTATACCGGTATACCGAATACCGGTATACCGTGCCTTTTACAATACCGAAATACCGTCTCATTTGATGGTCTAATACCGGTATTCGGTATTAATATTATTTTTTTAAAATTTGATTTTTATTATTTTATAATTGCAGTCCGCCATAAATAAAAAAATAGCAATAAATGCAAAACACAAAATTGTGCCACAAAATAATGTATTTAAGTTAATTAAAAGAGAGATGATATTATTAGAAGACGAAAGAATATTGCAACATTGGAATATTTGTTGTCATTTCCAAGGCTTACTATTAAAAAATGTTGCAACTTTATCAAAAATTCTTAATAACTCGAAAATTATTGCAGATAGGTATAGGAAACGCTAATATAGATTGATGTAGAATTTACTTTTGAATTAGAAAATGAAAAAAAATTTGGGGATTGTATTTGAAAAAAACGAGTTTTATTGGTCTGAAATTGTATTAAAAGAAAATTAAATTTTGGACACCCTGTAAGTAATGCATCGATTGCAAAAATTCTTCTATGCATAGTCTAAATTTAAGCGTTTTCTCTTCAAAAATGGCGGCGATAGATAATATTAAGCATTACGATGAAAATCAAAAAATTTCAAAAAAGTCCAAAAATCTAAAAAACGACTGCACTTAGGTATAGGGTATGCTATTAATAGTCCCTCTAAAATAACGTGTTAAATCCAAAAATGCAATAAAAAATAGACCATTGTATTTGAAATAAGAAAGCAGACGTCAACTTCCGGTATTTCCGGAAGGGTCGCCATCTTGAAAATATTTTCATTAAACAGCTCAGATGCCATTATGGTCATAACCAAAATTTTAGATCAATACCCTTTTTCATTCTTCATATATTTTTAATGCCCGGTCCCAATCAATACCCTGTATATCTTCAGTTTTTTGTGTCCATATTTTTTTACAGATTATGTAATTTTTTAAGGTCCTTTATTTTATGTAAATTTGTGTTTTGACATTATACTTGCTATATGTACATATGTGTAAAATGCATTTATTGTATTTTCAAAATTAATACTTTTTTTAAAAAAGCAATACCGGTATTAATACCGGTATAGCGGTATTACTTGCGAATAAATACCGAATACCGGTATTGAATTTTGGTCCGGTATTGCAATCACTAGTGGTCACCGTATTTATACTGCACAACTACACATAATCCTTAACTACTTTTGCTTTTACTTTAGAATATAAAGTCACTTAGTGAGATTGTTTGTGGAATAATTCATTATTATTACTGCTGTAATACATCCAACGGATGAAATGCAAGAATAACGTTTATTAGTTAATCTCAAACGCATCTTAATGTAGCCTCTCTCATTAATTCTATGCTACTGAACGTTCTTCAAGCTGTATTATACTGGTTAAGTAGGTAATAAATTTATTCGACACAGTTTCACTCTAAAATTTAATGAGGCGTTAAAATATTCACTTAAAAGCAGATAAGTGACAGAAATTTTCCACACGTCAGCCTCGTTTTACGGATGTTAACGGCGCATTTACATACATACATAAAAATAACCGCGAATTACGGCCGCCTACATTCACCCCTATTATATATTCACTTTTCTACAATAAACGGAGCAGATAGAGAGTTGCATAAAACGGGAGAAGTGGCGATAATACGAGGCACTGTGGGGGTGTGTGGGTTGGGGAGACGGTCCCTAGTGGCGCTAGAGCCAGATTAAACACGCGTCCCGCGCTGTAATTGCGTATTTCAGTGGAGTGCGACTCCACATTTGAGCTCGCAACTGGGAAACGTCAAAAAGTACCAACTAAACTTTGAATTTATTACATATTGTACGTGAAGAATGTTACACAAAGTTCTCGCAAATTAAAACGAGCACAATATTGATAAATCTAGCTTATTTACCCTACTAAGTAAATACGAGCCCAGGGACACTGTCAAGTTCGGACTTACCGGCTACATTCGATTTTTCATTTTAATATCAGAGCCGCTAGTATTTAAGAAGCCCTCAAAATGTTTTGGTACGCGTCGCGTCGGTAGAATTGTCGTATATTTTCCAACAAAAACGCATTCTTCAATGTTTTCCCTGTAATTTCTAAATTTTCATCTGTTAGGGCCGATCAATGGGGGTGGTGAAGACTAAGGGGGGGCCAAAATGGCATGTATTAACATGATTTTGTACATTTTGTGGCACAACAAAATATTTATCGGGTATAATGAAATAAAAACTTTCAAAACAAAAAAAGAGATTAACGAAAAGTAAGAATAGTTTAAAACAGTTGATCAAAAAGGCAAAAACAGAAGATAGTGTAATTTTGAAACAGTATAAATTGTATAAGCAATAACGTCGTTTTTGGAAAAAAGAAATGAAAAGTGACAAAAAAAGACAAAAAGATAATAAATTATACGCTTTTAGGACTTGATATTAGAATTAGCTTTTTTAATTATAAAATCAGTGCAACACGTATTTTAAGATTTAAGAATATTGAATTTGAAAAATCATTTATAGACAATAAAATCATTGTTCAAGGACTAGGTGGAAGTGCAGAGTTTCCTATCCATGGTATATGTAAAACAAAACCGTTTTTCGATCAAATAGGTACTGATGAAACTTTAAATGAACCTGTAGCAAATTATAAGATTTTTTTTAATCCCCTGATCGGCACTTTGATTTCTCAAATAGACAAACGATATACCAGAACATTAAATTTTGGAAAATCATATAATTCAAAAATTAAAGAAACTTTCTCTCCTGAAAAATATGTAAATAAATTTTGTGAAAAACTTTTGGATGTTCTAAATGAAGATAAAAAACTAACAAAACCAGTTTTTTGATATAAAATATATTAGAATAAAAATCCCCATTCAAAGTCAAACAATTAAACTGCATAAATTTATCCTATAAAATAATTATTATGAAATTTTCCCCAGCACTTACATTGCACTTAGAATTTATTTAACACTTTCGGTAAAGTGAATTAAAATTATTTTAAACATACCTCAGATATAAAATGTCCCAAGAGAGACTTAATTCTTAAGCAATATTATCCATCGAAAATACAGAAGTAGAAATGACAGATTTTAAAGATACAATTGAGAATTGGCTGTACAATCCCCAAGTCTAAAATTGATAAGGGCCTTACACAATAAAAGGGTGTTGAAAATCGCCTATAACTTCTTTGGAGTATAAAATATTTCAAATGTGTTAAAACATGGCTCGAGCAATTTTTTAACCCGAATCGGATCGTAGTGACAAATTTTTCCTAGATCGATTCGTTTTTATTTTATGACAACCAACTTTGTTTTTCTTATGGGCGCAATTTTTGCTATTTACACAATCAAATAGCATTTCTTTTTCTGAATCCATTGATGTATCACACATGGTATTTTACTTCTTTATTCATTGTCAAATTTAAACCTTTACTGTAGATACTATAATAAGCGAGATTCCCATGCTTAAACTCGAATTTCAATCACCCTGTTAATTTAATAATCCAAATTTTATAAATTTCATGTAATCATTTTTCTAATGAAATTTTTATAGTGCGCCCAAAAAAAGTTGTTACTCCCGGGCCCCGATATATAGTTGACAGGCCCTGCCATCTATTGTTGTCTTGGTACATCATTGATATCAAACCTAAAAGAATTCCAAAACATTCGTATTCTATTCTATGAAAATCCACAAATCTTGCTGAAAATCAGTTTGCAAATCTTGAAATAAACCAACGAAATGTTCCTTCTGTGTTTGCTATCCAATAACAGATAAAGATTTGCAACATGTAAAATGGTGTAGAATTTCTTCAATCATATGTTTCTTCAACACACACAGTTTGGCTTCAAGAGTTTTCACCTCAGAAAACAGATCTGGGAGAAATTTTCTTTGCCCCAAAACTTGATATTAGGTTCATTAAGATATCTACTCTAAATGATCCACCATAAATGAAAAGGTACACAATCCCTTTTTTATCCAACAGTTGCTTCACAGTATTTCCTTGTTCTGTCATGAAAACATCTATTGCTCGACGTAAATAAAAGAAAATCTTAGAACGATACAAAATCTATTGTTTAAACATTTAAATGATTCGGTTCTACACCTGACGGTAGAGGGACGTACGACTAAATAAAATAAATGACACGTCGCAATAACAGTAACAAGGTTTTCGGGCCGAAAAAATTGGGGGAAGAATTTTTGCAACCGGCACTATAATACCATGAAACTCGAGCCCTAAAAAAAAAACAACCGAACATCTTGTGACGAAGTGATTGATCAAGTGTTATTGCATGTATGTATTTATGTACGAGTATATGGCATACATACATATATGTATAAATCTAATATAGAGACGTTCAAATTGTATTCTCAAGATGTAATTTCATTTTGAGTTGAAATGCCACTAGCGTCGACGATATGGATGGCATCACTCACCGCTGACGTTTGCACATCAGCTCTTCTCTCTTGTTTCATGTCGCGACGGAATTTGATTAATGGTGAAACTGGTCGTGTGCGAATAATGCAAATACGATCCGTAATGCATCTGTTCTACGGCCACCATGATTTATTATTATGTACCGATACTCGAACATAATCTGCCTTTGACAAATTACGAGTGTTATTTAAAAAAAAAGTCGTTCTACTTTCGCAGCTAATTTACGAAATAACAAATTCAACAAGAAAAATTACAGTGTTAAACTCATTACTTTAAAAAAAGTTATTGAAAACTTCGCATGATAAAAGATGTTTGAATTTGTTTAGTTTCCAACATAAACGATTCTGTTGCTCCATCGGTATTCCATATTTCCCATGAGAACACAATGTCTGTAGGTGCTAACCGGAGCACTTTCAGTGTTAAAGAGCGAATTTGTTTCATAAACGGACGATAATGGGATGTAGATAACGCTATTGTCCCAACACCACGTAACCATAATCCGAACAATTCAATTATATTGAACGCCTGGCGAAAACACAGCATTGGCAACACTTTTTCAGGGTATAAAACTACTCGAAAAAAGTGTTTTCAGTTTTTAAAAATAATGGAAATACAAAAAATAAGAAGCAACTTTATGGTTTTCTATATAACTTTTGAAAGAAGAAAGTTAAGGCAATTTTAATCTCACATTTGAATTCAGCTCCCAATTATGCATCTTTGTGCTAATAGCCGCGTACTCACTTTGCGAGGCTGCCTCGCGAGGCGGCCTCGCGAGGCAGCCTCGCGAGCCGTGACTGGAATGTGGGTGCGAGGTTGGCGCGCGAGCCGAGTCAGCCCAAGATACAAAATACATCGAGCCAAAATTAGTACGGTCGAGGCAATGGCAGAAAACGTTCGTACGGCAGCAGCAAGTTTTATTTTTATTTATCATTTATTAGAGGAAAAACCACGAAAACGGAAACGTTGGTGGGTTAAAGAATTATGTATATCGCAAACGGTTTGAAAGTGGAAATTCTTTAATTAGAGACATATCTTTTAATAATGAACCCTTAATTGTCACACCAAAATAGGAATATTTGCAGAAACGAGTAAAAAAGTAATACTTTATAGACATCATAAATAAGAGGACAGAAGGTCTTATTAAGTGAGTGTCATTTGAAATCAAATAAAATATGTACAATATTATTTAAGTTATCGTATTATAAAAAGTTGACAATTTCATTCGTAAAAAATGCAACGTTAACACGAGTGCTCGATGTAACCGTTTTTAGCACGTCCTGACTAGTCGAGGCATGTATGTCGAGGCGCCTTTGAGCATAACAGAAAAACCGACAATCGGTGGCTCGGGTCGAGCCTGCCTCGCGCGAGGCGGTGAGCGCGCTCCGCTTACCGCGAGGCACGTCCACACGCTGCGAGGCTTGGCTCGCGAGGCTGCCTCGCGAGGCAGCCTCGCAAAGTGAGTACGCGGCTATTTAGCTAACTATGTAGCTCCTAAGATAAGCGAGATCCCCATACAAGTTTGATGAGGTAAATTCTAGACAAATGTCTAAACTTGCATAAGAAATGTTTAAAAAATATATTTAATAAAACATCAATCTTTAAAAGTTTAAACAAATAAATGAAAAATTTTGAAACAAAAACGGTTAATTCTACATTCCTTCCTTGAAGCATCCGAAAACTGGAGCCCTTTAGGGTATTATAAACAATACAAGATGAAAGTTGTTCAAAAACGATCGATTTTCAAATTTAAAAGAAAAAGCCTAGTGTACAGCCTTCTATTTTTCTTTTGCAAAAATTCGAAAATATCGCAATGGAATGAATATCCAAGAATTTAAATAATGCAATTTTTTTCAAAAAAAAAACAATTGATTGTGTTGGGAATAGTCTTTATATTTTATGAACATGTTTAAGTTACGCTGAGCAATGCATTTCTACTTCAAGTTTGTTTACAAACGACCTGAGATTAATTTTACAGCTCTTTAAAGTTTTATAAAAATCCTAAGGTATTCCAATTTTTTATGGCAAAAATTCCAAAGTTTTGCAATGATCTTCGTATTTTCTAAAAATGTTACACACACTAGCTAGGCATTGCATTTCCGTCTTTAGTTTGTTTAAAAACTATCAAAAAGTATTTTATTTACGACTCTTTAAATTTACTTTAAATTTCCCAGTGATAGCCTTGTTTCTGTTTTGCAAAAGTTCATAATTTCACGTTTTTGTATTCAGTAATTATAAAATGTTAAGTGATTTGAGTTGGTACCGATTTTCAACAGCTTTTATACTAATGATTATTTAACAGTAAGTAGTGCACAGCAATGCTGGTTTCAGCTAGATAATTTACGACTCCCGAAAAGGCACTTACAGAAGCACAATTGTTTGTAAATTAGCAAATAGTGGTATTTAGAAATGCAGCAGCAAAAGATACAGGCGCCAAAGATAATAGCACATAGCTACTGCTGCTCTCTCTCAGCATCCACAATGTAATGAATGGCTGTGAAAGGTTTTACTAGTTGGTGGTTCGTATTTTAGGATGGCTGTCATAACTCATATGGGGCTTAGTGCTTTACTTGGTGAACTTATCCCCAGACAATGAAATTCCGGGGATCAGACTGCCTCGGAATCGAGAATGGGTTTCATTTATTTGGTTTCGTGTATTATATCTTCTTTAAGACCGTCAGATCTATAGCGGTCGATCGTCACAAGAATTTCGATTTTATTTAATTATAATAATAATCCGTTTATTTTCTTCCCCGTAACATAACTTAAAATTACTTTCTATTATTAAAATGTGATCTCACGAGATGTGATTTCAAAAACGAATTATTTTTGAAATATCGCACCGAAGACGCGACGAGCAATATTTGATGCACGTTGGCCGCTAAATCCCCGAGAGCTTTCAGCCCGCTGTAAGAGAAACATTTAACTGTGTCACAAATTTATATTTTTCTCTCCCTTTGTTAACAAGTTAAGAGATTGTATTCTCAGATGCAACCCTGCAGTCCCTAAAGTATCGGTCAGAATACCACATATCTGGCGGCCTCACCCGAGCTTTCGTCCACAGCTTAAGAGCTTACATATTAGTTTTCCACGCACATTTAACATAAACAGCCGAAAGCATTTACTTTCGACTTGAACAGATATCGGAATATATTTCGAAGTATTGCTAAAGTTTCAATACTTGTCTTAACAGACCATTTGGTTTATGATATATAATTCCTACCGATTCAGAGTGTAAGGGGTTCTTGAACAATAATCGAATCCTTATAAACTGATAATAAATTGCTGAGGGGTTGGGAATCGTGCTACAAATTTGTACACAACAATACCGAGCCGAAATAACATATCATAAAATATGTACACTACAAACAAGGCGCGATTAGTAGCTACACTAAATACTACCAACTCCTAGCGTCGATAAATTTGGGTTGTACTTACATGCTAACTATTGCTTATTTGTGCCACAATCTTATGAATAACAATTTTCCATTTAAATATCGGGTGGGCAAATAAGAACGATACAACTTTCAATTTAAATTGTTTTTATACCAAATGTAAAATACCAGATATGTTTTCATAAATTCTTTATTTACTTGGCAATTATACGGAGTGTACAAAAAGTAAGTTAACGGATCAATAACTCGTGTTGTGGCAACTTTACAAAAAAAAGTTTCAAATAAAAGTTGTTTGTGGTAATTTACTACATAAACTAATATTATTTTCAACTATACACAGTGTTTTGTTTTTGCGTATCGATACGTCACTTTGTTTTCTTAAATAGAACACCCTGTATATTTTGCATTTTTTAGATGCAGAATTAAATTATCTTTCAAAATGTATAGGGTTTTATGTGTCTAAAATCAATCGTTTTTGAGTTATTTAGGTTTTTATGAAAATTTTGACAGAAACAGGACTCCAAGAAAATATTAATATTTCACAACATAGCAATTTCAGAACGAATTCCTTTGAAACTTTGTTCAACAATAGTATCATAGTGATTGCTGACTAGTTAAAATTTTAAAATAATACACAGGGTGTTTTTTATGCTCGGTCCAATTGGTTAAACTTCAAACACGGATAAGTCAATTTTTTTAAATAGAACACCCTATCCCAAATTCGAGTAAATGCATGGGGATCTCGCTTATCTTAAGAGCTACGAGGTCGGTTAAATTAGGGCAAAGTTGCGAAATTAGATGCTCATTAATAATCCAAAGAGAAATTGGAAATATCTCAAACGGTATCCGAGAAAATTAGGAAAAACTGGAAAATACGATTTTTGAAAATCGTCTATAACTCCTTTGGAGAATGAAATATTTTAAATGTGTTAAGACATTGCCCAAGCAACTTTTCAAGCCGAATCGAATAGTGGTCACAAATTTTTTCTAGATTGATTCGTTTTTGTTTTATGACAACCAACTTTATTTTTTCTTATGGGCGCAATTTTTGCTATTTACATAATCAAATAGCATTTATTTTTCTGAATCCATTGATGTATCACACATGGTATTTTACTTTTTCTTTCATTGTCAAATTTCAAAAAATACGTTTTAAACAATAACCATTATAAATCAGGTTGGCCGGTCATTGTAGTTTATGTTGTTTCCATGACAACCGATCAACAAACTAAAAGTTTTGAACGCCTGTTAGTCGTAAAAATGAACTTTAATAACGAAGAAAAACGCGATATGCTGCCCATAAGAAAAAACAAAGTTGGTTGTCTAAAACAAAAACGAATCGACCTAGGAAAAATTTGTGACCACCATCCGATTTGGCTTAAAAAGTTGCTTGGGCAACTTTTTTACACATTTAAAATATTTCAAACTCCAAAGGAGTTATAAACGATTTTCAAAAATGGACTTTCCAGTTTTTCCTAATTTTCTCGGATACCGTTTGAGATATTTCCAATTTCTCTTTAGATTATCAATAAGCATCGAATTTAGCAACTTTGCCCTAATTTAACCGACCTCGTAGCTCTTAAGATAAGCGATATCCCCATGCATTTACTCGAATTTGGGACACCCTGTATATTTTTACATATTCTTATGGATAATTTAATTACCTCTAAAATTTGTTAAAGGTTCAAATAAATTATACTACCAAAAACAGTGAGAAGTAAACTTTCATTAAGACGGTTTAATTAGGTACTTTGTAGCATAAGCCAAAACATAGAAAACATTATTTTTCCAAATACGTTTAATTTATCTTCCTAGCACTTTGTGATATTGCAAGACGACACTTTATTTTATAAGGTCGTTATTTTTATGGCAGCAGACTATGTGCGATCACAAAGTAAATCGTCGTTTATTATAAATCGATGTAAAATTGTGTACCTACATGAAAAGACTAAAACATACACCGACTGTCCCAAATTCGACGCTCAATATAATCTCTTGTACCTAAAGAGCTAAAAAGTCGGTTTATTTTTGGCAAAACAGCCTAATTTAGTGTTGAATTGCAGATTAAAAAATCAAGTACCATGTCTCTCTTGGTTAAGTAATTGAATAAACACGAAATACATTTTCTTTTCGGTTTTTTTTTTCTACATTTCCTTTATTTCAAGAGATATCAGACAAATAAACTTAAACTTAACTCTAAATTGTCTGAACCCTGATCTAATCAGATATTCTATTGCACCTCCTACAATTTGATATATTATTGTATCCAGGAACTTAAACCGTTTTTTCTTACATTGCTTTTATTATGCGTATTGTTTCTATTCCCTTCCTTCAAAGGCCCTCCACACGTCTTTCAGTGAACAAAAAATTAAAATAGCGTCTAAATTCGCGTGACAATGATGAGAAAGAATTTGGTAATCCAAAAGCAATAAACGTTTCAATTTTGATACGATACGAGATTATAACTTTAAACGAATTTGGAAGCACCATTGGTTTACGAACGATGAACAAACTCTTTCAAATCTGTAAGAAGCAAGTCACTTCTGAATAACTTGAAGCTTTTATTGCGTCTTAAAAAGTGGCATTAATTATTAAATACATTACAAATTAAACAAACAAATGTTCTACATTATAAATACAAAATTCGAACAAAAATAGAACGTAAACGTAAATTTTAAATTATGGGCAGAAGACAGTGTTGAAACCTAAATTTACAACATCAAATACTTAATCTAACGTGAGCATTATACAGGGTTATTCAAATTCGAGGCCCACCATGGGGATCTCGCTTATTATAATAGCTAGAGTATAGGTTTAAATTTGGCAAAGTTGCTAAATTTGATACTTATTGATAATCCAAAGAGAAATTGGGAATATCTCAAACGGTATCCGAGAAAATTAGGAAAACTGGAAAATGCGTTTTTTGAAAATCGTCTATAACTCCTTTGGAATTTGAAATATTTTAAATGTGTTAAGACATTGCCCTAGCAACTTTTCAAGCCGAATCGAATGGTGGTCACAAATTTTTGCTAGATCGATTCGTTTTTGTTTTATGACAACCAACTTTGTTTTTTCTTATGGGCGCAATTTTTGTTATTTACATAATCAATTAGCATTAATTTTTCTGAATCCATTGAGATATTACACATGGTATTTTACTTCTACATTCATTGTCAAATTTGAAAAAATACGTTTTAAACAATAACAACTATAAATCAGGTAGGTCGGTCATTGTAGTTTATGTTGTTTCCATGACTACCAATCAACAAACTAAAAGTCTGTTACTTGTCACATTAATAAATTCGTAAAAATTAACTTTAATAACGAAGAAAAATGCGATATGCTCCGAATTTTTTATACTGTTCTTTTAAGTTTTGTTATACTTTATCACATGCTTTATACAAATTTACTTGAGTTTCTGTTAAATATAGAAAAATAGTGTTTTTTCCAGATATGTTTGTTATAAAAATGTTTTTTTTAATTGTTATCTGAAACCTTTCTGCCATATTTTTCTCTAATTTTGGCAAAAGCCTCATATTTCCCTATGTTTCTGTCCAACGAACAAAAATATGTGTGCAAGGTTTGTCTTCTATCTGGATATGTTTCTGCATATCGTTGACAGTGTAGATAAAGTTCCTATTCAATGAATAAAAAATTAAAGTTCATTTTTACGAATTTATTAATGTGACAAGTAACAGACTTTTAGTTTGTTGATTGGTAGTCATGGAAACAACATAAACTACAATGACCGACCTACCTGATTTATAGTTGTTATTGTTTAAAACGTATTTTTTCAAATTTGACAATTAATGTAGAAGTAAAATACCATGTGTATTATCTCAATGGATTCAGAAAAATTAATGCTAATTGATTATGTAAATAGCAAAAATTGCGTCCATAAGAAAAAACAAAGTTGGTTGTCATAAAACAAAAACGAATCGATCTAGCAAAAATTTGTGACCACCATTCGATTCGGCTTGAAAAGTTGCTTGGACAATGTCTTTACACATTTAAAATATTTCAAATTCCAAAGGAGTTATAGACAATTTTCAAAAATTGTAGTTTCCGGTTTTTCCTAATTTTCTCGAATAACGTTTGAGATATTCCCAATTTCTCTTTCGATTATCAATGAGCATCAAATTTAGCAACTTTGCCAAATTTAAACCTATACTCTAGCTATTATAATAAGCGAGATCCCCATGGTGGGCCTCGAATTTGAATAACCCTGTATAGCAAAGACGGTTGTCCTGAATTAAGCCGTCAGTTTTGATCAGGGGTCGAGTATTTCATTTTCAAGTGACAGTGTAATACTAGGGCCCACAAGACCCATAAAACTGTCCCGGCATAGTTGCGCACAAAACCTTCGCGTGAGTTGGCTTTCGCACGTAAATAAATGGCTTGTCACAAATGTAATTACTAATGTTGTTTCGAGAAAATGCGGTATAGTTGTAGCTCCATTTTTTAAAATTGTCTCGGTTTTGTCGTTTTCACGCACGAATTGATTACTGCCACAAGTCACAGTTCAAGAGAAACCTTTTGAATTTTAATAATGGTATACGATGCAGTATTTACACAGTTAATAATTGACTAGGTGCAAAACAAAACATATTTAACACAATTTTTTAACAGATAGGTACACTAATTCATAGGTAATCGTTGTACGAAAATTGTTGAAATTGACTAAATATTGATCAAAATATGTGAAAAATTTTGGTTTGAAACTATTTCAAGTACTTAAAGATAGACGTCTGTGGTAAGTAGTGTTGCCACGAGACGAGACGAGATTTATCCATTCTCAATTTCGATCTCGATAATTCTCGAAATTCGAGAAGAGACGAGACGAGATCGAGAATTATCTCGTCTAGGCGGCAACACTAGTGATAAGAGAATAAAATGCAAACATTTGTCTTTTACTAATTGTAAGACATAAAGATTCACAGAACAAATTAAAGTTGTTAAAAAGCTTTGCATGATATTAAAAGAACTTAAAGTTTTAATACGCTCCGTATAATTTAATTAGAGGTGTAATTACTATTAACTACGTCAGATTACACCTGTCGTCTATGGGAAGATCAGCTGTCCAACATCCTATGAATATGCATATTGCATACGACGATGTTTCTGTCATCTGCGACTTACCCCACAAACGAACACTGTTTCAAATGTAAATGAATATAACAATAACATTTACATTTCCGCCTTACTGACTAACTGACGTTTAGGGATTCATCACTCTCATTGTTAATTTAAATCGGAAAACTCAGCAGGAAGTTGTTTTTTTTTTTGGCTAAGGATATTCAATTACATCCTATTTAGTATTTAAATTAAATCGGATTCGATTTTAAAACTTTTGAAAACTTCAGGAAAATTGAAAGAAGTTGAAATTAAATTTTTAACAAAAAAAAAGAAGCTTACCGTTGGAGCTAAGAACGGTGTAACGAAGGACGAGACGACCAGAACCCCATCTCTGCAGGATTTCCAAAGGATGGTCGTTATCCTTCAGTGCGCATTCTGAAACAAAAAAAAACTGTCATTAATATATTAATTAATATACAGTAAACACTTTGCAATAAGCCAAGATTACATTACTTTAAATCCTATCATATTTTAAAACATCCAATTAACAAGCGATGGCACGCAAAGCTAACTCAGAATTAAAACGGATATGTTTTTCGTTTCGGTTCAATTTTCCAGGAACTAAATTTACGACATATTTCAGTTGAAACTCATCAACCATGTAACGTCTTTGTTTTACGAGATATAGCTTTGATGTAGAAATAATTGTTTATAAAACAGCCCTGTCCACAAACTACGATCTGTGGTGGAAAAGTAATACAGGAAAACTGCGCTGTTGATTGCAATAAACGTAATTGTAATTCACGTGTAAATATTTTATTTGCAATTAGCAGATAAGCGTTGAAGGAATTTTGTTAGGTACTCATATTTCACCGCATGCTATTTACATACATTTTTCCCATTGGGCACACTGCTCAACCTATGAAACTTAAAAATGTAATTGCATTTGATAGGTACTAATTACTTTCAAATGCCAGATAAAAAGCTGGATCATACAGTGGTGCAATTACAATAAATAAATAACTCCGTGATACTAAAAATTACATTCAAATGCAATACTGTATTCATAAAGAGTTCAGTTTATACAGGGTGTCCCAATTATACACCGCCAAAAAGTAGGTGCATATTCCTGGGTGAAAATGATGACCATTTGTCAAAAATTTTGTTATCCGAAAATGCTTCCTTTCAAAGTTAGAGACCTCCAAAGTTGCAAGAAAAAAAAATCGATTACGTCCTAGCCGTTTAAGCTAGAGCTATCAAACTTTGCCGAAATGTTTAGGTGTTTCCTATTGACTTTGTGGGATAATTAGAAAGAAAACGCGTAATTGGAAGTATGATTTATAGTCAGGACAACTACTCAATACATAGCGCTTATACAGGGGTTTCGTTTTTGACGTTTTTCTCCGGAACCGTTCAAGATTTTTTCAAAAACTTTGCACTATTTTACTTGCAAAGGATGCGCCTATTGGTAAATAGAAGAATTTCTATTTTATCTCTGACGGTTTCATGGCCAACGCGATCGCAAAAATGACCTTTTTGTACCAATTTTTCAGTTTTTTCCCTATTTTTCCGAAGTTAATGGCCAGTGGCACGTATAACTCTGGAAAACATTTAGTTTTGATGCCCTTGATGTAATAAACACAGCCGGAATCAAATTCTAGCGACAACGTATCGTGACCTTCCCTTGTAAGTAGTTCCACTGCTTTATTATGAAGGTGCGAAAATTTCTTGGGGATTACCTAATTTTTATTTTTTAATTCTCATTAAATTAAGCTCACTCTCACATTACCCTACTTTACTACCATCAAGATGGAAGAATTTCGCAAAATTTACTCTTAATGCAATTATCGGTACGTCCAATGCAGTGTAACATAACTAATGTGATATTGATATGTCCCTGGGGAATTTTGTATGAGACAGGAAGACTAAGCTATCAACTAAAGCAGCGAGATCGAATGGATTCGAATCGATTTAAAATTGCATCTCCTGGGACGCCAGAATATGCTGTAATAATGCATAATATTCCACTAAACTTCATTCCTTAAATTTCTATTACAATAGTTTAAAAAAGAGCGGTGATTTCCTTGGTGAAATCAATTCTATGAAGAATTTATTTTGGTAGATTACCGGAATTGAAATGCTTTAAAAAATTTGCATCGGAATAACGTTAATTAAGTTTTAATCGACAAAGGAATAACTTAATGTTATTCTATACTCACACAGCGCTTCGTGTAACGTGTAGGTACAAAGAAAAACAAAATTAAAAACAGTGAAATGCTTGTTAGCGCTTGTTATTATGACATTTTCTTTGCTTCAGTCAACAATTTTAACACAAACACAATAAATGTCATAAGTGATAACTAAACTAGAACAGTTATTTTGCCACGAATGTGTTTCTTTGACAGTGCAAACATAATTAAAATGCAAAAACAACATTTTAATTAGCAATTATAACTAAAGCGTACGAAATTGAATGTTACTGTTCATATTTTTTTTTTATGAAAGTTAAATATTTTTGGGTTGCCGGAAAATGGAATATATAAACATAACTGAGCTAATGTTCGCAGACCATTCGCGGTCACACAGTCATATGTGGTGAAAAACAATGAATAAGATACGTACCCATCAGTTCAACAAAGTTGTTTTTTCAATCGAAATGGGTTTATATATCATACATTATAATGAAATTCACCATATTATGAAATTAAACTTTTTTACAATTATTATGGATTTTGAGCCCCGTGGGGCACGGGTTAATATTTACCAATTGGTCTCAAATTTTACAGGAAGTAATTATTTATACAAAGGAACAAATTGAGAGGGTCCTACATAAAAATATATAAAGTTCAAAAATAAGGACCACCCTAGAATACAGGTACAGGAAATTAGATTTCTGACAAGAATAGAGGGATGTAGACTGATCGATAAAATCAGTAACGAAAAACTTCGAAATAACCTAGGAGTAACAGATATTGAGAAAAAGATGCAGACGAATCAATTAAGATGGCTTGAACATCCACTATACGCATGCCAGAAAGTAGATACGCAAAAATAGGATGGAAAATGCAGATGGAAGGAAAAAGAAATAGGGGAAGACCAAGAATAAAATGGGAAAAAGAAGTGAGGCAGAGACTAGAAGAAAAAGGAGTCAGCTGGAGAGATGTGCCACAATTAGCTAATGATAGGCAGGAGTGGAGAAACATAACACAGAAATAGAAAAGCAAAGCTCGACACCGAAAGGTACAGGAGGAACCGATTAAGAAGAAGAAAATAATCTAAAAGGCCTGTTAAAATTTACTGAACTGTTATTTTTTGCATTCGAGTACTTACTTTTAATATGATTACTAAAATATTATATGTAAACGCAGAATTAAATTAAAGTCGATGAGTATTCATTGAGATTAGCACTCTGTGCTTTTCATGGTATTACAACCACCTTGATATTATTTAAATCTGGATTAACTAACGTTAAACAAATGATAAATGTTTCATTTATTCGGAGTAACGCTTAAAGCTCGCCAGGACTAAAGCCGCAAAAATTCGTTAATTCGCCATTATCTGCTTAGATTCAACTTTAAAATACATTCGGTATGGTTTCTGGGGGATTAACTCTAAATATTCTAACCTAAGCTACTTGCTGGTGTTTAGCGAAAACGGTTGTGCTTTTGCATTTTGCAATTCAATTCGTGAATCTCGCTTTTGAAAATGCCGAACGTAGACCGGCTTCCTAGAAAATAAGTGAACTTTTGGTGTTTACCCTGTGCCCCCTGCTCGTTTAACGAAAATTTGTGTATGAATACCGCTGTAATGCGTTGCGGAACTTCAAGTTTCACAAAAATTTCAAATCGAGTTCATAAAATTTGCATTTCATTCTATAGATGTTTTGTGAAATATATGCACTTTAAGTGTATTTATCTGTCTGTTACAAACATTCAAAATTAGGATGTTTCATTCTTTGCAAGCTTCGATCCTGCAATGTTGCTTGAATTTTAATTTTTACATTGTGTGCTTTTCTGTGCTTAGAAACGACTGTTTTGTATGTAAATTAGCGGTTAGAAGGTATAAGGCAACCCTTTAAATATTTTCCGAAGAACGGTTGATCACCTACTTAAAAATTGTCGACAACCCTTGCCAAATAAACCTAAATGTCCATGTTCTACATTTCATTCAATTTCATGAGAGAAAGTTGTAATTTATAAAAAAAAACACGAAAACTCGTACACTTTCAATATTAATGAACTTTATTTTGGTTAATAATTTTAATCTTTGTCATTAGAAATTTTCTGGGCGTTTACAACAAACGGAATATTTATATTTATTAATAACACATAAATATAAATTCACCAAAAAAGTTTATTATTTTTTTATTGAGTCATGAATCCTTCTGCTGTTGGGTTGTGTTATGTTGACTTTTTTAACTTCGTTTTGCCATGTTTTTCTCGGTCTACCTCTTTTTTTTCCTGTAATCTTGCTTCATAGGCTTTTCTGGTTAGCCTTTCTTCTTTCATCCTATAAATGTGACCCAACCCTCCCAGCTGTCTTTCTTATATTTTTGTTTCAACTAAATTTATCTTTAATTATTGTTCTTTATATGTTTCATTTCTGATTCTATCTTCTTTGATTTTTTCTTGAACTGTGTCCACGTTTCACTTCCGTATAAAAGTGCCGGAGTTACTACCTTTTTGACCACTTCCACGTTTGTTCGTTTTGGGACTTCTCTATTTCCAAAAAATGTACGTAAACTGTTAAATATTCTTCCCACATTTCCTGCCCTTTCGCTTATTTCTTTGTCCATTCCTCCATTTTTCTCTATGTTCACTCCTAAATATTTAAAGCTTTGTACCTGGTCCAACCTAAGCCCATTTAAAGTGGTTATGCCCTTTGTTCTCTGTTGTAACGATCATAGTTTTAGTTTTTTCTGTATTTATTTTTATATTGATTTTTTCCAATTCCTGGTTTAGAGTTTCTAGATTATGTTGCAGATTCCTTTCTGTTTCCGCGACTGACCAAAATATGGCGCCATAACTCCTAAAAAAACAAAAGAAAAACGAAATTTGACATGACAATAATTTGGGAAATACTGTATCAAACATAATGGTGTCATAAGTGATGCCTCACCCTGTATAAACCTTTGATAGCGTTTAATAATCCTCCTCGCACTCTACTTTGTTTTAATATCTTCCAGATCTTTTTCCTTGGCACTCTATCGAAGGCTTTAGACAGATCGATAAAGCACAAGTACACCATCTTTGAATGTTCCATTGTTTTTTCACTTAACTGTCTTAACGTAAAAATTAGATCCTGCGTGCTTCTACCCGGTCTAAAGCCACATTGCGCCTCTTCCAATTGTCTTTCGAAATATTTCCTTAATCTCTCCTCCAAAATTCTTTCGTATAATTGTTCTACTACACTAAGTAGAGATATGCCTCTATAGTTTTCGTATTTTTTACTATCGCCAGTCTTAAATATTGATAATATAACAGATACCACCCAGTCCTTTGGAATATCTTTTTCCTGCCATGCTTTATTTACTATTCTTAGCAGCATTTTCTTTTCTTCTATTCATGATTACTTTCATACAGCATTTAATTCCTATCCTAAAAGTTTTTAGCTAAACACAAACTTCTGCGTGAAAGCATATTTTCCTCATAAAATCCAACTCTGTTTAACGATGTCATAACTTAATACGGATAGCTCCTTACTAACATTCAAAAAATGCAACGTTCATGAAAGGCTGTAGATTAATTTCGGCGCTACAAACTTGATGGATGTCATTTAATTCAGCGCACCAGCACACATTTCATATTTTGAAAACATTCAGAATGGCTTGATTACCTCGGTTTACTTATAACATCTGAATAGGTGCATAAAGAAAGGGATAAAACTTGCGGGTAATTTACATATTTACGAAGACGATTATTAATAATAATTTAAAAATATTTAGTACGAACATGATAAAACTAAACCGAAATACGTCCTCTCTTGTGGCTGTTAAAAAATCACTGGTTTATTTACGGTTTACAATATGAACAACTATAAGGTCTCGTAATTTACAATTACTTATTTCAGTTGGCTTTGTAGCGTGCCTAGAGATGTTTTATGTGATTGTGAAAAACAAACTCTACACACGAAGGCAATAAACGTATCAATGTATTCTGTGAGAGTTTCCCACAACAACAAAAGTCGATTGCATTCTGTTAATAACACTCTATTAATAATAATCAAATTGCCTGTCATGATCGTTATAATTAGTTTGAAATTTTCAGCTTGCGATTATTTGCACTATACAGGGTGTCCCAGCAAAAATCACTAGGACTGCACTTCTTTATTTTAGGAGATAGAGCTGCAGTGTTTGAGAAAACTAAATGGACAGGAAAAAGAACGGAAACCTTCAAGAAACAACAGAACAAGAATCAATAATAGAAAAAATAAAAAGAAACAACTAAACTGGTATGGCCATATAGTAAGAATGAAACCTGACAGAATTACGAGAAAAATAATGGAAATTGGAACACCAGCCAAAAAACAAAGAGGGAGACCAAGAAGAAAATGGATGGACCAAATAAGGAATATGTGGTTAGGAAAAGACAAAACAGAAGAAGAAATGAAAATACCTTCAAGAGATAGAAGGGCATGGTGGAAATGGACTCAGAACACGAAATCACCCTCCGACGCCTGAGAAGGCAAAAGGAGGCGACAAGAAGAAGAATTATAAAATTTGAATTGTTACTTTCAAATGGTTTCTTATATTTAAAATTGCCTATAATTTGATAAATACCTAACTTTTCCTAGAAAAAGAATTAAAGCAACCGTTAATGTTGAAAAGAATGAACAAATAAATACATAATTACAAAATTTAATTAAAAAAGAGGTAAATAATTAATAATATTAGTTTTAAAATTTGTTTAATTTATATTTTAAATTTTTTTAAATTTGTTTATCTTTATTTCTTGTACAGTATTTGCAATATTAACAGTTATATAACATTTCTAATTTTTTTCACAAATCTAATGTTTTCCATTTTACCAAATTACGAATGTTAAGGAAATATAAAGAAAATTATAGGTCTGTGGATTTCTTACTGAGACAGGCATAAACAGTTTTCATGGGAAAAATATTATTTAATTTATTGATCAGGTCAATGCAATTACATTATGGTATAAGGAAATAAGGGTTGGTACACAATGATGTTACTCTTTGTAACAAAATATTAAAACCAGCGACAAAAACAAAATTTATTCTCTCGACGTTATATTTTCAAGCAGTTTTATTGCGATTTGAAAAACTTCGTTACACCAGTAACATTCAGCAGTGATCCACGAAGCAGCATGATTCGCAAGAATGTAAAATTTAAACCAGCTGTGATGACGACAGTATCTCATGTTCTTGATTTATTTTGGCTTTGAAAGTATATATGGAGAAGGATTTGGGCAACTATAAAATGTTAGTATTTTTCTTGAGTACGTATCGTAAAACTTCCAGAGATAGAAACTCATGCATCTGTTGGCTTTATATTGATATGTTGTGTATGTGGCATGTAAATAATTTACAAACCACAAGAATACAATGATAACTACAAACAGAAAAACGCAAAAATGTACAGGACGTGTCGATCTGGATCTCTTGCAAAATACAAAAATCAGACATTATTAAGTCAGACTATGAAAGTTAACTAACAGTGTAGAAGAAATCAATTATTTATATTCGTTTTCAAGTTGTAGCCCAAAGAAAAAAGTGGATGTTATTGAACATGCTTGGATATATGAAAACCATGTGCATTTCTACAGCTTCAAAGTACTGTAGAGGGTGGGCCAATTTCGATATTTTCATAGGGAATCTCTGTTACTATAAGAGGTATCGAAAAACGGACCCCGCTTCCTCGATCTCTTTTTTTGATACAAAGCTAATGGTGAAAACTAAAATTGGTTGTCGTCTTTTGTTTTCGAGTTATCACCGATAACTCGATTTTTCGACTTCTCGTTTTATGATTATATCTCGCTTGTTTATGAAAATAAAGAAAAATAATTTTGACGTTCTACAGGCACTTTTTTGAGAGAAATGCAGTGGCGTAGACAAATTTAAAAAAAAATCGAAATTCGAGTTGTATTTTTTTAAATAGAACCCATAGTTGGTTGTGGCATCACGAGAAAGAGAATTTTTCCCACCCTGTACATATAATGTCAAATTATGTCGTTAATTTATGTTTTATTATATTAAAACTCTAGGTGTGAATGGCATTATTAATAAGTTATATCTTTTAAGGGCGATGCATTAAATCTGATCAATTACTTCTCGATTTCAAATTTTTTAAATTAAGAGTTTAATATTTCAGAAAATATTCTACAATCATCTATTCCTACACATCTCGAAAACTTTCAAAGCATATTTTACTATCGCGGAAAATTCCTGCACAACTCCTCGATACAAACAAATTTGTTATTCTTTATCGACTCTGTGAGTTCGTTTATAATTCACTTTATAACAGACACGTTCAATACAGATGTGGTTCTTTAGACAATCAATTGTATACCTGCGTCATAAGAACAAAAATAAACTTCTTCGATATGTATTTTACGTTTAGTTTTCTTTCCTTCTGTATAAGAAAAAACAAACAACTAGTGACGACTCTAATAATACAAATAATAACGATTTGTAGAACTTCAAATATACGTTTTCCTGGAAACCGTTTACAATTGTCATACAAGAAGTAAAAGTCAAAAAAGTATTACAATAAAGATAATACATTAAATAAAGTTACAAAGAAATAAGAAACACTGTATGTGTAAGAAATTTACAATTGTGTAAATTTTTTGCGAAAACATAATAAATTATTGTTTTGATTTAACTTTTTCCATATAAATGCAAGAGACGTTTCAGCAGGTAATAAAAAAATCAACAAGAAACAAACATATCGTTTCATACAGCATTGAATTATTTTAGTTTTAAGAAACTGGTAAAATTTTTCTCCAAAAGAGATGCTTAGTAAATAATAAGACAAGTGGTTTTACTACAACTAAATTACATTATTTTGCCAAAATTTTCTTTAAAATACCAACATATAAATACACGTCCCAAAAGTAAAAAAAAAAAGTTGTTTGCAAGCATGATAAGAAATTGGACACTGCTCGTTGTGATGAGCAGTGTCCAATTTGTCAAATTTCGAGTCTACTACTGTACTGAAACACTTAACTTTAGAACCATCTAGCATTAAACTAAAAACAAAAATGCACTGTAACTATACCCGGTGTAAATAAAGTGTGGTACACCCTCTTGTTTTCTTTAGTTTTGATTTTAGATAAATGAAATTTTGGACAAATGATATTTGCAAAGAACCAGATTATATAAACGTGTATGTACACTATTGTTTCACTTCCGGTTTGGCCGAAAACGGCTCTAAGTTTGTTATTTCAAATGGAACACCCTGTATATTTTTACATTTTTGGAAAGAGGAAACGATTTTGGATACAACTGCACTGTGTTGGTTAATTTTTATAACCTTAAATAATTGTTAGTCGAAAATTTATTTTTTTATTTAGTATATGCTAAGACCTCCATAAATTGCATCTTATTATGTCAACCAGTGTCCGAAAAACGTTTATGTAATTCTTTTTTGACTACCACTATCTTTCCATTTAAAAAAAAAACGATTTTTTATCAAAAAACCGATTCTGCAACCTTCAAAGCTGATTAAAGTAACCTACAAGTCAATAAAAATTTACAAAAACGTTTGGCACAATTAATAAAAAAATAATTTTTTATCAAATAATTATTTGAGGTTATAAAAATTAATCAAAATAGTGCATCCTCTTTCCAAAAATGTAAAAATATACAGGGTATTTTTAATGAAATAGCAAAGTTAGGGTCATTTCAGGCGAAACCAGAAGTGAAATAATAGTGTTCATATTCTCAAGCACGGTAGGGCAAAATTTGATTTTCATTTAAAAATCAAAAACCATCAATTTAAATTTAAAAAACCAAAAAATCAGGAATTATGGCCTTTTTTAAAGAAACTTGACTATTTTCCCCTTTTACAGTTAATTTATTTATTTTTCACCCAACTTTATATCTTCTATACAGCGTCATTCAAAAGGTCTGCAACAATTTTAATTTGGAAAAAATTTCATAGAAATTCATACGACACTAGATTTTAGCGATTTCAAAAAAATTCACAAGAGTAAAGTCTAAAGTGGCCTCATTTTAAGAGTAACAAAAAAACAACTGAAAATAAGGGCACTTTAATCTTGCGCATATTTCTAAAATCGTTAAAAGCTAGTGTCGTATACATTTTCATCAACTTTTTTTTAACTGAAAATTAGTTTTAAGCAATGCACCAACTTTTCTCAATCGATAATAATAAAACTTTACAATTAGTTGCAAACTTTTTGAATGTTGAAACCACTATAAAATTCGAAAATGAAATTTTAATGTCAAATTTCGCATTGCCATATTTTTGGTTTCTATACCATCTGTGCCAATGAATTTTTTTTGTAAATCTTAAAAAGCCTAAGGGCATTTTACTTATGCGAATATTTTTAAAATCGTTAAAATCTAGTGCCAAATGATTTTTTCCATCTTAAAATTAGTTTTAAGTCATGCATCAACTTTTATCAAGAATAAAATGTTCTGAAAAATCGATAATAAAAAACTTTTTCAATTGTTGCAGACTTTTTGAATAACGCTGTAGATCTTTTGGCCCTAAAATTAAAAATTATTGTGACAATTTACAAAGCAAATCTACCGGAATGCGTCTCTAACAATAAAATCCTGTGGATACTTTATTTCTCCCTGGCCTATAAGAAGCCAATAGGCAATATTTACTAGCGGTTGTTTAAATGGGTGGAAGCAAAACGTGCATTTAATTTTTATGTGATGTGTGACGTTAATTCGTAAAAAAAAAGTTTGATTAAATCATGATTGTAATTTTGAAAAAGCGGCTGGTTGTAAATCATGATTTAAATCGTGATTTAGATCAGGCCAACTCTGTCTTCAAGTAATCCGGTTTTAGACACATATCACATGTCTTAATGATCATTTAAGTAACTACAAAACTAAAGAAAAAAAGGGGGTGTACCAGAACTGTTAGACCCCTACACCCGGTATACATATTGCCAGTTAGTTACTGGTAATACCGTGAGAAAAATATATTCTTTAAAAACGTATGCAGTCCGACATGTGCAGAAAAGATAGATGTAATTAACTCACCATCACTGTTATTGCTAGAAAATTTTGTAGTCGACGATGTAACCACCATCATCGTTAAAACTTGAGTCGATAAATATGATAGCCTATATTAGAAAATTGAATCCCCGGCGCTCGTTCATGTAAACGTTAAACTTTTAAACATACCCCGATTGTAGTCTTTGCCACACTGAGAAATCGCTGTCTACTCGATTCGATCCAATTCCTGTGCCAACAGTAACACAGCAGTTCGATTGAAAACTCGCGCTTAAATACAGTTTATTATTTATTAAGAAAGCTATTTACGAATTCCGTCGTCAATGACACGAAAGTTAATTAAGCCACATTAAAGTGGAATGTATAAAATATGCGTGCCACCTTAATTGCCAGATAAATAATTCCGCTTAAAAAAAAACATCGATCGTAAATAATTCCATTAATATTAACAACCCCCTAATTAGCATTCAGTAGCTGTTCGTTTCGGTACATTTTCAGAACTTTTCACACCGTCTGAAATGGATTTATCATAACTTTTATCGACATGACACATTAAATATACATCTTGGATCGCCTTTCCACCGGCGACGGATCACACATTTATGCAAAGTTTATCTGAAATCGATTCTGTTGTTTTGCATTGAACGTGCCCTGAGCTTATAATCAAACGAATATTGTATACCAAACTTTTGGCAGCAACTGGGATTTAGACTCCATCACTAACCCAAAAAAAAAACCCTATTCGGATGGATACATTTTTGCAATAAAAAATACCAACTTATCTAGAGGTCTTTCAAGAGCTAATTGTTAAAAGGCAAATTCTAGAATATTTACAGATTAATGATGTGATAGTGAATAACCAGTCGGGTTTTCGCAGTGGACATTCTTGTGAAACAGTGCTTCAGAATATTTGTGATCTGTGGTTTAGAAATATGGAAAATGGTGAAATAACACTAGCTGTATTTTTGGATTTTCGTAGAGCCTTTGAGACGATTAATAGAGAATTATTAAATAAAAAATTAGAAAAAATTGGGATAAGTGAGGTAGCATTGTCTTGGTTTAAATCATACTTACAAAATAGACATCAAAAAGTTAAATATAATAGAACTATATTATCTTGCTTAAAAACCACACATGGTGTACCACAAGGAACCGTTCTGGGTCCTCTGCTTTTTGTTGTTTATATAAACGATATGGTTAAATACGCCAAACATTGTGAAATAAAAATGTTTGCGGACGATACAATGTTGTTTGTTAGTGGATTTAAAACAATTGAATTAGTAGATAAGATGATAGATCTAAATCTAAGTAATATTTATAAATGACTATGCGATAATAATTTATGTATTAATGTTGATAAATCCAAATTTATGATTTTGGGAACCAAACACATTATCTATATAAAACAAATATTTATAATGCTAATCTGGATATAAAAATTAGCAACACTAATTTAGAAAGAGTAACCGAAATTAAATACCTTAGTGTTATATTAGATGAAAATTTAACATTTAAGTTACACACAAAACACATGATGAACGAAATTTCCAAAAAGATTTTTCTCTTCAAAAGATGTAGCAAACACATTAGTATGTACACGAGAGTTTTACTGTATAAAACAATAATAGCTCCTCATTTTGAGTTTAGCGCTTCATTACTTATTAATTTAAATAAAAATGAGCTTCAACAATTACAGAAATTACAAAATCGCGCCATGCGCACTATTTTAAAGTGTTCAATTCATTCCCCTATCAAGGTTATGTTAAATACACTTTAATTTATGAGTATTAATCAGAGAATAATATTTAGAACATTAGAGCTAGTTTTAAAAATTAAATTACAAAAAACACCAAAATATCTGTATGAAAATGTAAAATTAGTCCATAGATCCACAGTTATAAAACTAGAAATAGGCTTGATTTCGTTATAGAGAAATGTACTAAAAGTCAAACTGCTCGTTCGTTATTTTATCAAGGTTTTAAAATATTTAATAATATGCCGCATCAAGTCAAAATATGTAATAATTATAAGAAGGGTATTAAATTAATTAAGGAGTACGTATTAGAACGCTATTAACCTATTATTTAGATATTTACAATTGAGAAAATTTTTAGATTTTTATTTTATTTCATTCAATTTTTATTTTTATTATATTTACTATTACCTATGTAAATTATGTTACAATGTAATAGCAATTGCTCAATAAAGCTAACTTAACTAAACTAAACCGAGAAATACGCAGAGAGGAGATGGAGGTTGACATCTTAGACCTTTCTAAAAACGTTATATTTTTGTAGTATAACCACGTTGTTAAAATAGACGTATGTTTTTGGGTGGCGCAGTAATTAACGCTTAAGACGAGTTTTGGTTTCTGCGTCCACACTACAGTTTATCTTGAAAGACCTCTAACTCTACGTGACACGAATTTTAAATTTGAAATAAAAATTTGTTTATCCCGTATGTATTTTTACGTAATGGACCAAACAACCAAGCAAGTGCTTTTTTTTGTTTGTCGAAGTTTAACATGCAATTTAAAAAAGTGTTGTCAAATCGACCGGTGTAAATGTACAGGGTGGGCCAAATTCGAATGTTTTACGAGGTATATCGGTTACCGTAAATCGGTCACTTGGGCTATTTTTTCAGAAAAGATCGCAAATGTATTCAGATTTTTAATATAGCTTTCCATTTTGACAATACAGACATTTCATCATATTCGAAAATATACCACAATTTCTTTATTTATTAAAATAAAACAATAAAGGTTTTTATGATTAATTTAAAAACAAAATTAACTTTTTTTAGCAATGTTGACTTTCGAGATATTAAGTAAACTTATATTTTTTAAATAGAAACCCTAGTTGGCCATGACTTTATGTGAAAGACAATTTTTTTAGCTTTTAAAAAATATATAGTTTTATACATTTGTTGCAAAAATATCCGAGATATGGTGGATTTTGTAAAATTGTCTATCAAAGTTTTCCAGATTTCATAAACAGGTAATGTTTCGTTGTTTAATAATTGCAAACACCAATTGTTTACTAAATCATGGCAAACTTTGATAAAGACATTTTTACAAAGTTAGCCATATCTCAGGTATTTTTGCAAAAAAATATATAGAACTATTTATTTTTGAAAAGCTATAGAATTCTCTTTCATATTAAGTCCTGGCCAACAACGGTTACTATTTAAAAAAATATAAACTTGTTGTTTTTAAATTAAGCATAAAAATCTATACAAAAAACCTTTGTAACATTTTGTTTTATTTTAATAAATAAAGTTATAGTGAATTTTCAAAAATGATGAAACTTTAATTTTTTGTCTATAGTGCCAAAATGGAAAGCGATATAAGAAAACTGATTACATAAGCCTTATTTTCTAGAAAAATAGCTCAAGAGACCGATATCAGAATTTCGCTAACTATTACGGTCAGTGGCGTACGCAAGGGGGAGGATTTTGGGGATAAATCCCCCCCGAAAATTTAAAAAGGACTAAAATTATAATTAACGCTTTTCAAAATTGCGTGACAGGCACTTAACTTATAAATGCTATTTTTGGGTACGTTTGACCTTAAAAATTTAAAAAAAAAATGGCTATGGCGCTGTTAACCGGGAGGCTGCCACCCCCTGGACCCACCCACAACTCTTTCTTACAAATAACTTTTTGTGTCTAGCCCCCTTGGATCATTTTCCAATTTTACCACTACCATGGCTCGTTTGAAATTGTTCAGTATTATTTCTGCAAATTAAGACAATATCCACCCTGAAATATTTTTCTGCGTACGCCACTGAATACGGTAACCGAGATACCACGTAAATCATTCGAATTTTGTCCACCCTGTACTTCGACAACATTGTTGTGCCGATTTTATAACATTGCTTAGTCTTGGAATACATCAATGAAGGATATTGCTGCACATTATGATTAACTTGTTACTTCACTAAGCACCTTTCACATAACACTTAACATTAATTAGGTGTATAACATAATACACTAAAACAGATACTCACTGCTTTCCTCGATGTACTAACTGCTCATCAAATTACAGCACATGTGATGTACCCCAACCTTCAGTGTCACCGCACGTTTGAACATGAATAGCTGGTATTCAGATTGTTCAAGCAAATACATGTTATCCAACTACGTCAATATCAGTGTCTTGTTCAAATTATAACAAGGTGAAATATCGTATAGTATCGAATTACATATTTTATTTACAAGATCCTTAAAAAAAAAATTAGACACTCTCAAGTTACGAGGGTTGATTTAAATATTTCCATAATGGCCACTAAGGGGTGCCTTTTTTGCAAATAGTTTTATATCGTTAAATTGGCAACTCTTTTATACGAATTAAAGGAAAACTTCAAATCGATCTGTCAAATAATTTGGTTTGAAAAGCATTTACCTGTGTGATACTGTGCCCTATTAATTATAGATAAAATAAATTCGAGCAGTTATAAATTTTTTTTATTTGGAGGGAAAATTCGCTAAGGAAATCAAATCAAAAGGAAATTACTCTGTTTATACATCTCAAATATTTTTTTACTAAACTTAGTTGGCTAATGTCATGCTTAAAAAAAATTCTGAAGATGGTAAGCGGATGACCTAACTATAAATCATACTTCCAATTACGTGTTTTCTTTCCAATTATCCCACAAGGCTCTAGCTTAAACAGCTAGGACGTAATCGATTTTTTGATTTTTTTTTTCTTGCAACTTTGGAGGTCTCTAACTTTGAAAGGAAGCATTTTCGGATAACAAAATATTTGACAAATGGTAATCATTTTCACTTAGGAATATGCACCTACTTTTTGACGGTGTATAATTTGGACACCCTGTATAAACAATGTAGAGCGATTTTTCCTAATCTCCTCGGATACTGTTTGAGATATTTCCAATTTCTCTTTGGATTTTTAATGAGCACAAAGTTTAGCGACTTTGTAAAATTTAAATTTATATTCTAGCTGTCATAATAAGCAAGATCCCCATGCTTAAACTCGAAGTTCAATCACCATGTATACGCTAATGCTGATAGCAGTGTTGTTCATATAAGTTTGCCCAGGGAAAGATTTCCGACCATGAGTCAGATATTCAAAACGTAAACTGTTATTTACAACCAAACATTTTTCTACCAAACGCAGAAGAATTCCATTCAAAGCTAAGCATGTAATTGAGGGACAATAAACGTAATCATATTTTATTTAAAGAACTGAAACCATTTGTGCAGTTGGTGTAATGCGACACAGGTGAGGGCTTATGGAAATCCAATATTAAGGGCGGTGAGTACCACTCCCTGGTCGGGCACATAACGATGCGTGTGGAACAAACAACGCGCTAGGCCAAGGTCCCAACAGTAATCCTTCAAACATAGCAGTCGTGTGATGTATTATACACATAATAGTTCATTTATGGGGCTTTAGCATGAACGCAGTTTTGGAGAGCCTGTTTTCATTGAGTGCCTTAATTGCTACGACATATAATGAAGTGAACGCTACACCTTAACGATGTTACCTACAAGTTCCAATAACTTTCCTCCTTAACAGTTTCTCGACGACTTTTCTTCGACATTATCAGCTCAATTGGAATGTTACAACGTATTCCTTTCGTTCCGCTTACCTCTTTTCGCGTTAGTGCAAGAAAACTCTTGTAAAAGGCTAACACAGAATTAAACAAGCCAGCCTTAATTTTCGTAGTTTGTTTTTTGGTAGGGGAGACCGGGGATGAAAGTTACATTTTTTTTTTAAATTTAATTTCTCATAGAGTATAACAAGTTTTTTACATTCAAATTAATTTAATGATAGATTGGACATATGTCTTCCTTCCAAGATATTTATGTCATATGTTTCATAAAGCATTTGTGAGAAATAACAGGATATTTATGTTGTAGGTATATTTACCATTGGCCACTTAAATTAATTCACAAAAATATTGATTAAATTACATTAAAACTGCCATGCTTCCCCTATTATAACATGAACTTTAAATAAAAATAAATTAGCGAGTAAATTTTGTGTGGAACAAGAGATTTAAAAAAATGTTCCCCACTTTAATGGTATATCAAACAGTTTTCTTTTATAAATTGAATAAAAACTCTGCTACCATCTATCTACAAAGCTTTACTGGAGGTTATTAAGTGAAAACAAAAAATTATGTATCAAACGCGAGTCTTTCTTTATCATTTCGTTTCACCTTCGAAAAAAATTCAGTAAAAGGAAACCCAGTAGACTGAAATAACATCCAAAACAAATACAAGCTGCGTTTAAAGTTGAAGAAATCCGTAGCCAGGGAATACGGCAAACAGAATTAAACATGTGTCTTTGAAAAAAAAACAAAATTTTATGGCTTATTTCAAAATAATAAGATACAACAATTCCAGGCAAAAAGGACAACAAATATTGAATAAATTGTTCTGCATAGTTTTACTCCACTGATGTAGTTATCGTGGTTAAATTTGCATGATAATACGCGGGCTGTATCAAAGTCGATGGCCACCATTAAGATCTCGTTTATTATAAAGATAGACCAAGGGTTCAAATTGGAAAAATGCCTACTGTAAACCTATGGCCTATCTCCAATAAATGAATTTGAATTCTTTTGTTTAAAAATTCTTTGAAAAATTACGACTTACGTCCATGGCCCACTTTAAAATATTTTAATTGCCTTAGTAATACTAATAAAAATCGAGATAGCTCGAAAAATATTAACTTTAGGTATAGGACATGCTTAATAATTTCGAAAGACAATTAAATTCTCTACAAGAAAATGTAAAAATATACAGGGTGTTGCATTTAAGAAAAATGACTTATCGATGTTTAAAGTTTCACAAAGTTGACCACGCGTTAAAAACACCCTGTATAATATTTTTTAAATGTAGCTAGCGCAAAGTGTTATTTAATCTATTGTCAATCTCAATTTTAAACGAAATTTTGCCGCTTTTTTAAATAACTTTAATGTTAAAAAAAGTTGAAAGTGCTGTATTGCTCAAAATTTTCACAAAAATGTAAATTTTACGAAAACGGTTGACTTAAGACCCATATAACCTTAAACATCTGTTAAAGTAAATTTTAAGAGGAACCCAAAAATGTAAAAATATACAGGGTGTTCTATTTAAAAAAATTAAATTTTTATATGTGCCGGTCAAACGAAACACCCTGTATATTTGAAAATAATTTTAGGTTATGTAGAAAATAGGTTCGCACAATATTTGTATTAAACATTTTTTGATATTTTCATTAATAAAGGAGCTATCGAAGAATCTCAGGGTCGTGGTGCACCCTGTATATAGATAGAAGATAGATTAAAGCATCACTGGATAGGTCTCACAAAGGGGAACAATTTTTAATTTAAACTTCTTTGTAGCTCTTGCTGTTTACGAGAACCCAATTGTGGCCCTTCTGTGTGGACCACCCTGTAAATATAAACAATAAAAATGTAGGAACGGAAGAAGCGCTTTGTGCTTTTAAGCGGATATCCAACCCAGTATACGATACTAATTTATTTATTCGGCTATTGTCGATAATGGAGAAACGTGAAGAGAATATTGGATGCGTCTTTCACAATTTTGTAACGACTTTTGGCGCGCAAATGTTGTTAGTTTTAGAAAACAAGATGTAACGGCTTTACCATGAGCCGGAGCGAAATTCGCTTACCAAAGTTAATGGATTTTTGCCAACCGTAGATTAAAATTGACTGTGAATGAATACGGAATATATAATTTTGTCGTCGTAAATTGTTTAGGTGAAAAATATTCAGGATAGCGTCGTGCCATGTTTACATTTTTCGTGCGATTGGCGTTTTCCAATTTAAATGTTATTTATAAAACAAATATTGCCTTTATTTTCTTTATCTGATATTGATTTTTTAAATTGATGTTGTTGACGTTCGTAGATTGTTATTTTATTACTTCAGACTGCTCGCGATGGATATTAAGAACGATTTCCTTATTTTATTGCGTTCCCAAAATGTATTATACAATAAAACTTAAATTATATAACTGCCTGAAATAAGGACTTTAATATGACTTTTGGGATAAACAGTTAAGGTTATACAGGGTGTCCCAGATAACATTTCCAGCATGGGCATAAATTTTATTAGTAGTTTCTTATAGTATATTACTTAACTCGTGTTATGTAGTTTACTTTTTCTACGATCACATAATACCTACGATTTTAACGACTTTCTGCCTAATATACACGTGTAATTACGTTGTCTTGTCAATTTTTACGTAAACCTACTTTGGCATTTCTAGACAAGTGTGCGTTTTGCTTACCGTGCATTATCTCACTTACTAGGCACGCAGGAAGTGTTTGACGTTAGTCTACTTTGATAATTTCTTTAAAAAACCATGCGTTTTGCTTACCGTGAGTAAGGAAAGGACCCACTTACTATGCATGCAGGCTGTACGGTAAGAGTCATTAACATTGTGGGTTGTAGAAAAAAATTACTTTTTAAATAGAATGTACTGAAATTTTAGATTTTTTTTATCACTTAGGGGAGACCGGGGATGGCAGTAACATTTTTTTGTTTTTATTTAATTTCTCCTAGAGTATAACAAGTTTTTTACATCCAAATTGACTTATTTTAAGTGTGATATTTTAGTGCCTTGTGCGAGTCTTTCCAGCACAGACGGTAAATTCGCGTTTGTGTTTAACAAATAAAATTTAAATAGTGATGAAACCGGTGAAAACGGGTTTTAGGAATTATTTATTTCGTTTTTGTTCTAGAACGAAAAATAATAATTTTGTCTTGGTTTTCAGTTTCGGTTTCGTTCTTATAAAAATGTCGGTTAATTTCGTGTAATGTTTTCGTTTTCGTTCCGTTCTCAATCCCTGGTTTCTATGCTAGGCCGCGAATTTTTTTGTTTACCCTCGTATGGATGGTCTAAATAAGTTTCCTTTTGCTTCTCACATACGTTTTAAAATTGTATAGCGTAGTTGATGTGGGCCAACGGTTTAATTCATGAACGATGTGCGTGGCTTGGCGTCCCCTCTTGCTATTAGCGAATTTCGTCTAAATATGAACAAGATTAGCGAGCAGTAATCGCATACTCTAATAACTTTAGCTTTAATCAAGTCGTGAAGGCCTATCTTCACACTTAACTTACACTTATGTTTACCATACCACACTTACCTTATCTACTAAATCCATCCTGAAAATGTGCAGTACTAATGAGAAACATATTTATAACGCATGTAGTCCTAGACGACGTATAGAATAATTTAGTTTCTTCGACATGAGCGCATATTAATACTTTCCTATGTAACTGCAAGCAACGCCTAACGTTTACTTACTTTTGAAGCGAAAACTTTTGCTGAAGCTCACAAAATCTTCTATTTGAAGTATATCCCTAGCGTAATACAGAATTTTACGATAAAATCCGGATGAATACAAACTGGTTTAGTTGAAAGCACCAAGGATTTAAGCTCTTTATTAGATCTCGAAATTTTAGTAGTTCCAGACGAACTATTCCGGCGCATTTTGTTCATTTAATGTACGTTTATTATTGATGATTGAGGCATTAATTATACGCGAAGTTTGCAAGCTTCATAACAATAGAAAAAGTTGCAGTAAATGAGTCATTGTCGTTGAAAAATCAATTGGAAAATATCGGGTGGATAAATCTCTTTTTATATTTTTTATTTATGAGGTAAAAATATTGTCGTTTCTTAGTTAGTTATTGCTTAGATGATTAGTAAAATTCTTTCATGTTTAATACTGTCGTGTCAGAAATTTTGCAACTATAAATCCCGTACACAGAATTTTCTTATTCTTTTATTTTCGTATTTGGTGTTTTACTTAAACATAAAATACAGGTTAAATTTTGGAATGGTTTTTTGTAAGCAAATTAAATTAAAAATGAAGTATTTTGTTTGAAGAATTGGGCATGTTCAAATGTATGTTTTAAGATTTTCATCTCTGTATCAGTAGCAACAGAAGAATATTTTTTAAAAAGTTCCTTTAATTTTAAATTTTATTAGTACTTGAAAGTTTTCCTGTAAATAATGAATGTGAAAAATGAACTGGAAAATTCGTAGCAGCCGCCCGTATAGAGTTGTGTTTCTTTCTGTTGCTCTCCGCTTTTCTTCAGATTCGCCTTCATCAAATTAAGCGCTGCAGCCTAATTCAACCTTGTCTTTCCATCAAAGGGACGTGCGAAAACTTTGTGAGAAATAAAGTATAGCAGCAAGAAACATCATTAATCAGTTTTGAAACGGTTTCTTGAACTTCATTTTACAACAGACCAATTTAGGTCGTTTCGAAGTTTTGACAGATGCAGGTTTCATTTGTTATCTAATAATGGAGCGCTTTACTGTTTTATCGGTTATATTTATGATGTTTGTGAAATTTTCCCAGCCTACTGGATGTAATTAATCAGTTTATTGGAATATCGAGGGCTACATTTGAAGTTCCGACATCAGGAATTCAATTTTAAGTTTAGTTAGACTTAAATGTTGGCGAGTTTTTCCAGAGTTTTATATTTTAGTTAACTATTTAAACTTTCTAGAACTGCTTGGACGTTGAAACAAAATTGTATGAAATTTTTTGTATGTGATTCGTTATTTTTAATTTTAATTTGATTTATATATTTTTATATTAATTTATACAGGTTGTCTCAGTATCGTGAACAGCATGGAGATCTCGTAAACGGTAAGAGATACAGAGATGCTTAAATGAGTTAAAAAATTTTATGATTTAAGAGGAACTATTCTATTATAAAAAACCTTTAAAAAATTAATAGTTTTTGCGCTATTAATAAAAACAAAAAAAAATACGTTTTCGATTTTTGCTTATAACTTGCTTGTTTGACATCATACTCAAAATATTTTTCGACCATATTGGAACACTTTTTGGCGCAGACTTAAATTTTTTTAAACAAATTTTACATATCTTCATTTGTTTTTGTTATTTTAATATCAATTTTTTTATTTTAAATACGGGTTGTAGTTCACTTTGACACCAGTAAAAGGAGAATTTTTTTCTCGTTTCATTGATGTATGGGTTGTTAGGTTTATCTATAAAAATATTTAAGTTATTACAATATTATTGCATTTATTACGTTTAACAAAGTGGCCATTAAAAAACAAAACAAAACATCACATATATAAACAAGGTAAGATTTATTAACCAATTTTAAATATACGCAAAAAAGTATTCCGAAAATGTCGATAAATATTTTGAGTATGATTTCAAATAAGCAAGTTATAAGCAAAAATACAAAAATGTTTTTTGTTTGTTTTTTATGAATAGCGCAAATACTATTAATTATTTAAAGATTTTTCGTCGAAAAATAGTTGCTCTTAAATCATAGATCAATTTGAGTCATTTAACCAACTCTGCATCTCTTACTGTAGATCCCCATGCTGTTCACGATAACGGGGATACCCTGTACGATAATAATTTCATAATCTAAATTCTAAAGTCGAGACCAACTTTTTGTATCAGTGAAAATTATTACAACTTTTTTGGAGTTGAAAGTAGATGAAAATTAATTACATCTTTCAGTATTAAAAACTAAAAATTTGTCGTTATAAACTTTGTTCCACAAAATATATCTGATAGTATCACTAGAAACCTATCTAATACATTTTTAGCTTCTTTAATTTGTCTATAAATCGTAGAAAACTGATGATGGTTGGTTGATTCTGTAATTTTCTCAAATTATTTTAAATCAATGTATTGCGGTTTTTTATGAGTTTCCAGATTGACGATAATCATGATCGTGAAATTGAGAAAAAATCACAGAAATATCTTTAATAAGGTAAACTTAATTTGCACTTGGAAGATAATTGTAAATATTATTATTTTCTTTCATATAAAGTCAATTTTAATATTATTCTAACTGTAAACCATAATATGCCAACAAATGGCATAAGCCCTTGTCTTAGGACAAACTTGTTTACAACATTCTAGCCAGATTTAATGCCGTTTTGTTTACTTTTTGTTACTCTAACAATGTATTTTTATATCTGTGGTTATTTCTCTTCCTAAAGTGCATGTTTTGTGTGCAAACTGACTTTATCCCAAGATCGATCTTTTTATGTTTGCTTTGAATAAATGTTTATGGTAAACGCTTGCGAAATCTTGACAAATGTATCGATTTTGCAGGACGTATAAGCGCTTGTCATTGCAAATACATTTCTTTTGTTTCGCCAACATTAGCCGAGGGATGTTAGAAGTGTCAGACATCCAGTTCGTGTGATGATGGTGCGGAAATGCGAGATCGGAAATCTCCAGAGGACAATAGGTCACATTAACGCTGCTTTGCGGCAAATCACATTTACCAGCCGTGCCGTGCTACTCGGTAACTCGATTTTCACGTTCTGTGTCACTATGACCCGTATAGCAGAAATTCGCTGCCGAATTTATCACCGCTTGCAGTTCTGGCCTTAATGGGATTTATCGGTTTACGTCTCCGAAACTATTCATTCATCGGGGCATCTCCCTAAATTTCAGACGAATAATAAACGGACTGCTACTTTAACACTAGTTCTACCAACGATATCGACCGGGAAAAATACGAGTAGACAGAAGGATTGTTTACATGACGTGTAAGTTTCAGCTTATTTGAGTAATAAATTCGGAAGTGGCTAAAATTTTGGTAAAGTTAGTTTTTGCGTCGCGTTTGAGAACGCAAAATGGTACAGAGAGCAGCGATTACATTTTGTGTAAGGTTCAAAAATAGTCCGATAACCTTTAGGACTAAAGATTCAATGAACATTATTCGAACTCATTTGGCAAAAGATCGCACTTAAGTGTTCGGATGTTAAAAGATTTTTTTTCCTCCAGGGAAAAGAACTACATAAAGCAGTTGCGGAACTTGATGTCGCAATCAAACAACAGGAAAGCCCACCCATTGGCCCGCAGATCCAGGAAAAATCCCTGATTTGTTGGACTTTTTCATAACTGGGAAAATCTCTTCAAACTACATAATAGTGGAAGAGAATTTTGATCTTGACTCGGACCACTCTCCAGTAATCCTAACATTAAGTGAAAATATAATCAAGGAAGATTATAACCCAACATTGGTGAACAAAAAGACTGACTGGAAAGGATTCCAAGAAGAACTGTCGAACTTAATTGTCACACTGTTTTTAAACTAAGGCCATTATGGAACTCTCGCATATTCTTACTGTAGAAAGAGGTTCCGGCAAAAAGTTGCAATACGAGGCATTTTTGAAAAAAAAGACTATCAAAAAACTGCTTCGAAAATTTTCAGTTGCTACTAGATTTGCTTTGCATTAAACTTCAATACTTCTCTACATAGTTTCCTTTCGTATTGACACATTTGTCAAAACGGGGTACCAGCTTCAAAGAAAACAGGGTTGCCTGTGAAGATAGCCATTCCTTTTTTTTGCAAACATTTAACTGTTTTGAGTTCAGATATTGAACATAGTTTTAATTTGTGTTCTACCGAGCTCGGTGGATCGTAAGCAACCTAGCGAGTAATCGGGAGGTCGTGGGATCGAATCCCGAAGCCGCCTGTCATTGTAGGGGTTTCAGGTGGTTTCCCCTACCTACTATAGGCAAATGCTGTGACAGTACATCCACCTACCCTTACCTTAATCACCCTATCCTTGTTCCTCTCCACCTTCTTCGGTGATTAGCCATGGCAGCAAAAACATGCCGTAGCAAAATAAATCAGATTTTTAAAAAATTGTGTTCTTATGGATTGGTATATCGAAATTTTGTTTTGTTTGGCGACAAGGATCATTTCCTTTTTCTTTTCCAGTTACGTGTTAAACGAAACTATTTTCGTTCTTAATTGTTTATTAGACGAGGTATATAATTAAGAGGCACTTTATGTTCTTAAAAAAAATCGGTAATTGTACCTTCAGTTTGATTAAAACGGGAAGTTGAAAAGACTTTAATGGCAAACCTCTCTTTTAAACTTGTGAATGCTCTCTCATTCAGAGCAAAACTCCTTACAATGTAAAAAGTCTGACAATAATGGAACAGTATTATTTGCTTTCGTTTCTCCGAATTTTCTTTGTTATTCTTTTACATTTTAAACGGTTTACAAAATAAAGTAACGTCGTTGAATACTGAGCTGATTTCTTTCTGTTGTAATTAATGCAGTTATTTTATTTTTTAATGTGCTTTTATTGTTCTATTAACGACAACAGTAAATTTCGTTTGAGTGGATTTTTAAATTTACGACCATGTTATTTACTAATTTAGCACTAACAAACAATAGCAACAATTACTTTGTATAGTCAGGTAGCTGTGATATTTATAAATGTTTTTTTTGCTAAACTGAGTTGGAATTCAAGGGTTATATAACATTTTTATCGTGAGTTAGATGTTGTAAAAATGAGTCAGGACCGTATCAGAGGCGTCGAGAGACGTCGTCGGGCCCTGGGAAAAAAATTTCATGGGCCCCAAGTAAAGCATCTTATTTGAAAATTTTGTTAATAAAAAACAATTGTGGTATAATATTCGAGCCCCTGTGGACTACCGGGCCCTTAAATTACTCCCGGGCCCGGGGCTCGGAGCCCCCCTTCTCCCCCCTCTCATCGGCCCTGAGTATACCAGTATTATACAATTGACAAAAGAGGGTAATTGAACTAAACTTATACACGAAAGTTTTTGTTGAGGTGTACTAGCAGTTATATACAGGGTGTCTTGAATGCGCAGACTTTCAAATTTGCTGCGCAATTGAGTATTGCGCAGCTTAGAGGAAACATTCGTCGGAAGGGGTCAAATCTGGAGACTACGGTGCAAAATAAATCAATTCTAGACGGACGAGTCGGTGCATATTCGTTTTCTGGGTTAATAATGGAATCATTTTCACTGATTACATGCAGCAAGTTTCCTTTTAGGCGACGCCAAAAACCTTACAATGCTCCCTCGTATGTGTAACATATGACGAAGAAATAAAAAAAAAGAGGATATTGTAATTTCATTCCATGAAAAACGAAGTTTTTATGTAATCCAAAAATGTAACGAAACAAAAGAATTTTTAATTCACGTCCCCAATTACATTTATATTTGTTGTTAGACTCACAACACAATTTCAGAATTACTAATTAAACATTAATACGTTTCCATCTGTTCTGCCTTCGATTGCATTGCAATTGCTCATTCAGAACAGGACTCCACTTTTTTCTACAAAAAGTAACATGCCACAAAGTTATTTTTCTGAATCAGATATTTATTCGCTGAAACTCCATAAAAATTTATTCAATCCAGATATTTTCTAGCGGCTTGTGGATTTTTCAAGTGCACTTCACGAAGCAGACACTAACATCGGGAATCTAATAATTGTTATGCACGACACATCATCGGTCGTACGTGAGTCTGATTCGAGATACGCATTTGCTCCATTATGCAGCTCTTGTGGGGCTCAAATCATTCTATTAACTCTTGCACACAACTACATTTCCATTTGAAATAAGAATATATTGCCTTATTGCAAATGCATGTATCGCAAGCTTTAAACATTTATAGCTTCTAAGAAATATACTAACCATGACCACTAGAGTCTCAATATACAGACTAATTAAAATTCGAAGGATATCTCTTATTATATCTATATACAGGGTGTCCCAGATAACATTTCCAGCATGAGGATCTGGCTTATTATAAGAGATAAAGGTTTGTTCAAGTTAGCAGAATTGTTCCCAAGTATGAAAGGCGCTACAATCTATTTTTAAAAGTACAAAACCTTCTTACTTCAGATGTTATAGCAAAAATTTGGAAAACATTGTTGGAGCCGTTTTCGAAAAAAAATCAAAATTTTGAATTTTTTAAATATCGTGATTTTAAATTTTAAACCTTATTAAAAAAGTTATAAGATTTGTTATAGACCATAACATTGGTAAAATACGAATTTCCTTGATTTTGTGACTTATTTATAAAAATACATATAGCAAGTAATTAAAAAGAGAAAAAGGACATTTAACTATTCAATAGCCAACTTCGCGGCCCATAAGAAAAAATTAAGTTAGTGGTAATATCTCAAAAATCGTAAGTGATAAAAAAATCTAAAATATCAGTTACATTCTTCATTAAAAAGCACCTATATAAAAGGTACTAATAAATACTAATGAATAATACAAAAAAGTTATGAGGGAGAAAAAAATTCAGCATTTTCATATTTTTTGCTACAACATCTGAAGTAGGAGGAATTTTGTACTTTTAAAAATTGATTGTAGTTCCTCTCACACTTAGCAATAATTCATCTAATTTATTATGTAATTAATATAGGACATAGGTTTAAATTTGGCAAAATTGTTAAGGCCTATGCTTATTAACAATACAAAATACATTTTAAATATCTGTAACAGTTTTCTGAAACCTGAAAAAAATATATGATTTAATTTTGAAAAGCCCCTTCCCATTCATATTTTTACTTACTTAAAAATTGAAAAAATTCTGATTACCAGTCAATTTAATTGGACCAAACAATGGAAAATTAAGCTTAACGAGTCAAAGTCCATCCACGTCAATTTTACAAATAAAAGGATAACGGATCCACCGCTACTTAATATAAATGGGACTATAGTGCCATATGAAAATCAAGCGAAATATCTTGGCATGACCCTTGACGCAAAATTGCGATGGAAAGAACATGTTAAAAAGAAAAAAAATGAACTTAATCTAAAATACAGACAGTACTTTTGGCTTCTTGGAAGATATTCCAAATTATCAATTTATAATAAGATCCTAATATACAAACAGGTCCTGAAACCGGTGTGGCTTTATGGTATTCAACTTTGGGGTTGCACCAAAGACAGCAATATTACATCTATCCAGACTTTCCAAAACAAAGTGCTACGTAATATGGTAAACGCTCCATGGTACGTCCGCAACAGTGATCTTCATCGAGACCTTGGTATACCAATGGTTAAGGAAGAAATCAAAAGGTTTGCTGGTATACATGAAGCCAGACTCCACCATAATGAGAATGCAGAAGCTCTTCAACTGCTGGACAACCAATACCTTGTCCGAAGATTGAAGAGGACCAAGCCGTTTGAACTCGTGTAGTGTGTTTTCTGTGTAAAAGCTGAGCATAGTGCGCGAGTGAGAGTGCATAGAATATAGTCAGAACAATCTAGAAGACATCAATGGATGGACACTAGTTGTTAAGTATTTAGTTTTAAGATTTACTAGAAAAAAATTGATGGTTGGTCTATTAGACCAGTATTAATAACCCAAACACCTAAGGTGTTTAAAAAAAAAAAAAAAAAAAAAAAAAACCAGTCAATTTTTGTTCAATTATTTGGACGGCTACTATGAATTGGTTGCTAGAGTATTAGTTTGGTTGCTAGAGTATTAGTTTGGTTGCTATGGTAATTATGATTATATTTATATTGTGTACTGTATGCGCAAACTGCGTTTAAAATACGTATTCTGATTCAAAATAAAAACAATTAAAATAAATTTAGCAATTACATACGATTAGCTGACTTAAATTTCCTAATACAGTTACATAACTTATTCGCCCATGTTGATTTACCGACTTGTTTACAAGCAGTAATGAACCACTATTGTCATTGTCATTGGGAACAATTACTATGCACTGGATGCAAATGAACTATGTAGAAACATTCCACAATATCACCAGTGCATAATAATTGCACTAAAATAAGACCATATTGTACAATTCATTATTCTCGTCACTTTAATGCACAAAATTGCATTGAAATTTGCAAAAAACTACATTCGCTTAATTGAAATTAGTGAATTATTTTTTGTAGAACTTTACGTACACTGCTAGACTTTAAAAAACAAAAAGCTTTATTTTTTTGTCAATTGCTTGTAAACCAGCAACGAAGTTGGTCCACATTTATTAAAATAGACTAATTTATTCATAGTTTAATATATTCATAGTTTGTCTATGATAATTATATCCCAACTAGATAACTTCACTGACATTTCACAACAGAATTATTAATCTCACATTTAATTACTCTTAATAATACACTGTAAAAGTCAATGTCGTTAAATGTAGTCTTTTATAGCTACAAGGAAATAAATTGTTATTGTTTATCGATTTTTTAAATACAAGTTGGAGCAAAAATTGTGTTTATGTGCCAATATTACTGTAAATTTAATAAGGATAACAAAGTAAGCTTAGTTAAATATGCTTGGACGATGTTGGGGGTAGGTATTCACTTGCTTAAAAATTTGAAATTAAAATTAGGTTTCTAATGTCTACACAAAGTGATAAAGGTTAGATCGGTTGCGAAACTATCCACCCTTTGTAGACCTCTCTAAAATATTTCGAAAAAACGAATACATTTTGCAAAGCGATTTTAAAGGTCAATATAATATAAACACATTTTATTCTATGGATTTCTTTTATTTAGGGATCGAAACGAAAACGTTAAACGAAATTAACCAAAATTTTTGTAAGAAAGAAAACGAAAACGGAATTATTATTTTTCGTTCAAGAACGAAAACGAAATAATAAATTTCTAAATACGGTTTTATCACTATTTAATTTTTATTTATTAAACACAAACGCTATATAAAAACCTCATTTTACAGCTCCCCTTTAGGGAGGGTGTAACTCCGAAAGGAGGCGTCTAAGAATAAAAATTATATAAAAAACTTCCCTTAATTTTCGATAAAGAATCACCTCCCGATTACTTACTCCCGATACTTAAGAAACACCCTGTAGGTGTATTGTGTGTATCAACATGTGTTTGTGTATTTGTGGGCGTAAAAAGTTCAAAATACCGCTCCAGGGGCTCTAATTAACTTCATTTTTGTAAATGACGTCTGTCAAAATGATGTTTCATACCGGGGCCTTCGTTATACTAGCGGGCCGGCTCATTGAATTTTTGAGTGGTGGGGATAAAGGCCGATGCTGAACATAATTAATTCGCTATGATACTATATGCCTGGCTATAGAATATAACGTAAATTATTACGTTAATAATTAAATATTACTATCTTTTACTACTATTTATTATTCATAATTATACAGAAACAAGTTTTATAAATGTATTTAATTATAAATGTATTCAATTATAACATAAGCGTATTTAATTATAAATGTACATTTTCTAATTAAATACAAATAAAAAATTAAAAAAACTCTGACATACTAACATTTGAAAAAGCAGCCGTTTAAAAAAATATATTGAAATTTTGAATTTTTGAAATAACTTTGAAATTTTTTATTTCAAAGAGTTGAGACAAACGGTATACATATAACTGAGAAAAATAAACTCTATAACATACTAAAATTTGAAACAAAATTGTTGGACCCGTTTTCGAAACGAATTTTTAAAAATTTCGAATGTTTTAAATAATTTCCTAATTTTAAATTTTATCAAAAAAAGTTGTAAGGATTTTTTATATATCCTAACATAGACTACAATCCTACATAAACAGACTTTTTTAATCTCTTACCGTTTCCATGTAATTTTAGATTGTCGTTTTAACTATAATTTGAAAAAAAAATTAGAATTTTTAAATTAATTTCGTAATTTTAAAATTCAAAATAGTTGAGACAAACGGCATTTTACTAAGAACACTGTATATTAGTTATTATTTAAAAAATTAAATAATTGCAAGCACTTTTTAGTATACTTTTAAAGACTATCAATAGCCACTATGAAAAATGTACATTTTTTAAGTCTGGCACATGCACACACACACGGACGTCATCGCGAAAATAGTCAAAACGGGTTCGGGGGACCTCATAACATGTATATCCGTCGAAATCTACAATTCGAAAATTTTCCCGAACACAATATTTTCTTCATACTACGTAATGGCTAAAGTAAAAACGACATATTTTTCGTTTTTAGTCCCTGCTTTTATTATTATTGCAATCCAAATTAAGAAAAGCTACACGTCACTTTATTAACAAAAAATTTCATTAAATTGACGTAGAGTAAAAATAGAATGCATTTCGCAAACACGGCTACTTACATAAAAGATGTGAGTCTTGACACTGGTATGCTATTTGACAAAGTTCTTCACAAAAAAAAAGGTTAAGTGTTTTATAAATTATTCATTTTTAGTTCGACACAAGTTTTGTTGAAAAATAACCTATGTCATTAATAAAATAAGATAAGAATGACTACAAAACTGAAATAACAATTGAATAGTTGAGATTTTGCAACGGTATTAGTAAAAAATATCTTCCTTTCGACGAAGTATTGCGAACTATAATTGAAACCGAAGCAAAATACAATAAATAAATGATTTATAATTGGAAACACAAAGTGAAGTACAATATAAATCACTTAAATCAACATATTTACAACATAAATTAACGATCAAAGGTGACAAGAAAAATACGTTTATTCTCGACTTTAACGCCACATAATAAACTTCATAAATTAAGGCCACGCTACTTTTCTTGAAAAATATAAAGATTCCTTAATGTGGAGGTAATAAATTATCACGGAGCAGGCACAATTTGCTGCACGAATTTGGAAGCGAAACGCCAGCATTTATTTAAATTAAAGCTTGGCTCGCAAAAAAAAATTCCGCTTAAAAAATACTTGTACACGCCGGTATAAAATAATATCCGACAAGCTGAACTGCATTAGTTCAAAAATAAAATTTATAATAACGTTCTAAGGCCCTAGTAATAAAGTAATACGTCACTCTAATATAAAACCATCAGCGTCAACGTCGCATTATTTGTGCTCTCGGGATATTTTAATAACCATCAAGAAAATGATAAACTGCATTTTCCGGTTTACCCAATCTGCTTATAACTAAATTATTTTATAAATTTACATCGAATATAAGCCCGCTCACTACGCTATGCAATACAACGTATCTACATAAATTCAAAGTTATAAACAATGCATCTAACAGAGACAGATTAAATTGGAAACATATTCTATGTCTTTACATTAACAATAGTGCAAGATATATAATCACATTAACACAATGGATTGCAGACAAACTTGGAATAGCTAACCAGAATTCGTTTCATACAGCTAACCGAACTGAGCTTGTTATAAATAGTGGCAATTTAATTCACCACTATCTGAACTATGTTATTAATATGCAGCAGATCTTGCTTGGTATTAATATGCTCAAGATTTCATAAAACCTAAACCAGGGGTGGAGAACATGGGCGTACGCAGAAAATTATCCAGGAGGAGACAAAGGATCGCAGTAAAATATTAACGAACTTTTAACTTGACCCTCTCTCATTTGGTCATTAATGGAGTACTCGGTTCCAGGGAGGGGCAAGTGCCCCGTTTGCCCTGCCCTGTGGACGCTCATGGTGGCGAACTTATGGCACGTGTGCCACAGCTACTACGTAAAAAAAAATATTGGCACCCGGGAGAAATAATTGCTTTTCTGTTATTTTTGAAAAGTTAATACTTTTTTTTAAATAATGAATTAATAACACCAAATTAATATTATTCAAATAAAACGCATGTATTTTGTTTCGAAACAACGCGAATTTCAAACATTACAAGTACTTAAAAGAGATATTGCTTCTCATGTCTTCAAATACTTTACAAATTTAATTTTTCTTAATAGAAAATTCGACACGTCAAATTGAAATAAATCAAATTCAATTGACTGAAGATTTAACCACAGCTGTGAAATGCACAATAGATGAATTTTCTTCGCGATTTTCTCAATTTCAAAATTCATAATTTACCCAGATATAATCAACGTTGATGAACTTGATTTGGAAATTTTTGAATGGTTAAAATTAGAAAAATGTGAATTGCAATTAATTGATTTTCAATCAAGTGTAATTTGGAGGCAAAAGTTTATTGATTTAAGGGAAAATTTAGAGATTATTGAAAGGGAACGTTTGGAAAAAATAAATAATAATACTAAAAGCAAAATTATTAATGCCTAGCAAACGATTCAAGAAGAGTTCAAATCTTTAAAGGAATTAGCGTCGGCAATTTTAACTATGTTTTCTTCCACGTATGCAAGTAAGCCACTGTTTTTACAAATGAATTGATAAAAGATAAATTCAGAAATACATTAGCGGATGAATTCAGTTCAGGAAGCTTGTCATTAAAAGTAACGAAATACCAACCTGACATAAAAAAACCTAACGAAAAACATTCAATAGCAAAAATCGCATTAAAAACTCACATTTTAATTCTTATTGTAGTTACCTACTTAATTGAAGTTGTTTGAAAAGTAAACCCATTTAATGTGCAATTATTATTTTTGTCTAATTATATCTTTCTATTGGTAAAATATTTAATATTTCTTTTAAAATTTAGTTATGTATCTTTAGTTGTTGTTTAATTACAAATTTCTGTTAGCAGTCAATAAAAAATATTCATTTAATACAAATATTGTACCATTTACTCTTCATCTCCTCACAATCAGTGATGTTTTTGTTTTTCATTCATTGCAAAAGTTACCTGGCACGCCAGCATTTTAAAATGTGAAAATTTTAAAAAATTGGCACGCCTCGCCACCCCTGGCCAAAACCATCCATAAAGCTAGCACAATCAGTTGAAATAGCTAAAGTGCATTGATAGTTGCATAAATCTAGCAATTGCACAATGTAGTGGATTAATCTAAAAGCAGCTACTGATTTGCTACGTCCAGCATAAAACTAGGCAACCAAAGTAGCGTTTAAGTTATAAAACGGAAGGAAATATTTAGAACGACTTCCTAAAAGTACATTTTACAGCTTGTCAAAGCTTACTAGTTAACACTGATTGGCATTTCTGCGCTTTTGTAAAGGTATCACACTACTTAGAGAACGAAGAACTAATTTAAAGATCACTTTTTGCAAAGTGGGTACATCCGCTTCTAACTTTAATTTTTAAGAGTTCATTTCCTGCAATCAGTATTAAATTATAATTCTAAGTAAACTGAGAAAGGATTAACAAGATAATGCATTCACGATTTTCCATGCAATCAGCTTTATTATACTATAGCGTTTCATTTAGAATACATAAATATTAATAATTATAATATTTAATTAAACTCCACTTATCTTGTAAATATGCTACACCGGTTTCAAGACTTGTGTCTTCATTAGTTGCAGTCTTATTTATTTATTTATTTACACACAACACACACAATATATCTTGACAGAGCCCTTTCAGGGTGGACAGGGAAATGTTAAAGTATGGGACTAATATGTGGAAGACGACACACTTTTTAGTTTATACATACTTCGCCGATGATCAAGGGGTGATATTCGTAGACGAGAAAGACTTAAGTTAGATGGTGAGGAAATTAATGGAAAAGTACGATAGGGCAGGATTAATAATAAATATGAATAAATTCAAGTATTAGATAAAGGAAATAAAAACATGTTACTTAGTGCTGAAGAGAAAAGCTATTAAAATTAGAGGTACACAACTATTTTAAATCGACTTAAGTATCTGGAGTGTGCGTCTTTCATGTTGTTATTAATTATAAAAATTCAGTAAAGTCATATTTTAATTATTTTGTAAGCGTTAGGCTTTAAAAGAGCAACGTAGGATGATGGTATTTTTTAGGAGTATATTGTTACTAGCTAGCAACGCTTTGATAAAAATATCCAGCACCAGTTGGCACATGGAAATTTTATAGTCGCTTAACGTGTTGAATAATTTTGTGAGGCATGTTTAATATCTACCATTAAATGGTTACCGTTAATAACTCAGGTGTTGTGTTAGTGCTTTAACCGAAATGAATTTTAAATGTAGTACGTACGAATACAGTCACCAACAAATTTTCGGGAGGTTTATGCGTATCGGGAGAATTTTGCAATTACTTTTATGGACTTGAAACTGTGGCGGTGCAGTTATTTTATTAGGCCTTTACGTTTAAATATGACATTGCGAAACGTAAATCTGTTATGAATGGTGCAAAACGTTGAAATAATGCTTCACCCGTGGGAATATTTAACAATTTCGTTTGGTATAACTGAGGTAATTTTAGTACATAATGCACAATTAATCAGCCAGCAAATCCATTAAATAATTTGGTTTTTGACAAACACAAAGCAAAAAATTTTGCGTTTTTAAGTTTAATTTATCTTCAGGTTTTGCTCGTTTGTGATATAAAAATATTTAGAATTAACTTATTTGGGAGTAATTGAGTTTGTTTGTGTACAATTGTACAAATTTAATTTTAAAAGATGGATGGTTTAAGTTTATTGTATCTAAATGTATGAATTATTGACATCTCTATTCTGCCTTGGTGGTTTATGTAGTTTACTTGGATCATAAGAAGTTTTATTGCACGATTATTTTCAAATTTCACAGTGTTTTTTGTCGTTCAAGATTACTCGGCTTCCACACCTGATATTCTCACGGAAATTTTAATACATCAATTCACAAGATTTGCGGTAAATTGTTCCTTCAAACGGATGCCTCTCATTTGATTAATTTTGCGCTCATTTATATTGTACCGTTGTATTATTAATTAAGGTTGTAAAAATACAATGATGATGATTTTTAGTTTAGGAGAAAATTGTGTAGTTCTTTAGTGCATAGTTATTTGAATTATTAATGTTCTGGGAACTAGAAATTGGTAGCGCTTCTTTTCTCCATTAGTTCCTGAACTCTTGAACAAACTATAATAGTACATAATTAATTAATAGTACTAGGTTTATCGACCACATCTTGAAGTATTTGTAACGATGCAGCTTGTTATGGCGTTGTTAGATGTATGAAATATACAGGGTGTGTATAAATTGGCGGAAGCGCTGAACGTGACGATGTTCTTCGTAAAATTCTAAGTCGAAAATCTTGATACAAAAATGTTGTACCATGCTTTCTATGGCCTCAGGAACCATTTAAAGAAAAAAAAATTGGCAACATTGCATACATTGATTTGCGTTTGGGCATTTTTTCATCAGCAATTTTTACTTAGGTATTTACAATTATTATTGTTCGAACTGAAAGCCTTCAGTTCGTAAACATAGCTGCAAACTTTTGGGTATCGTAAAACACAAACTAGAAATAATTACGAGAAAAACAGAGATTACAGCTAATGACAATGTTGCCATATGTATTATTTTCATTCAAATCAGTGATTTACATATTTTCAACACCAATTTTTGAAAGGAAGAACACAATATCTAGGAAAAAATACTATTCGAAATTTATTTTTATTCCAAATTGCAGCTTTTTCATTTGCAAGTATTCAATAATAACGCTTATTAAAGGACTAAATGTCAAAACTTTGAGGACCTCTTGCAGACACAGCAAGCATGGTACAACATTTTCGTATTAAGATTTTCGACTTAGAATTTTACGAAGAACATCGCCACGTGTAGCGCTTCCGCCAATTTTTACACACCCTGTATAAGCGAATCGTTTTAAATACAAAAATGTACAATTTACTTTAAAAAATCACTTATTTTATTTATAAGGCAAATCCCGTTTAAAATATTATTTAAAGTAGCTTAGAGAATCTCGTCTTTAATTTATTTATTTATTTACATGCGACGATTATCGTTAGCAACGATGTTTATCAAAAAATTAAATTAATTATCTGAGTGGTTTTTTATAACCATTACTGACATTTTCAATAAAATATGACATTATTTTCTATTTCTAAATTAATTTATTGTTCAAAATTTGTCACTGACTCTTTAATAATTCTTTTAGTGTAGTCTTTAATTTAATATATTAAATTTATTGTTATACGAATGTTCTGCGATTGCTAGTTTATTGTTTAAATTAATTTGATATATATTTTGGTTTAATTTAATGATAGGCTGTTAGGATTATTAACTACTTCTAATTAATTAATTTAAACCAAACAAATCAATTAGTTTTCGCGGAGCATTCGTACAACACAAAACATTTAACAGATTTTAATGAAGTAAAAATATTTATTTAAGCAAATCGCATATTTCAAAAAACTTATTATTATTCGTTCAAGAACGAAAACGAAATGCAAACAGACAAATATCTAGAATACTATTGCAAATATAACAATGAAATTTTGTATCTGAGCGTTATCATATTTTTCGGGTTCAATGAAAATATTAAGGTTGCAATACGACTTCCGGTTCAACCGGAAACGGACTTAAACTTAGAAATTTTAAATGGAACATCCTCTATATTTTTACATTTTTGGATTCCTCTTAAAGTTTACTTTAAAAAATATATGAGGTTATATGAGTCTAAAGTCAACCGTTTTCGTAAAATTTACATTTTTATGAAAATTTTGAGCGATACAGCACTTTTAGTTATTTTTAACAATCAAGTTCTTTGAAAAGGGAGTACAAATTCGTTTGAAAATTAGATTAACAATAGATTATTTAACAATTTGCGCTGCCTACCTTTAAAAAATATTATACAGGGTGGTTTTTACGCTTGGTCAACATAGATAAATCGTTTTTCTTAAATACAACAGGCAAATTTGTTTTTACATAGTCTTCTAGAAAATTGTCTTTCTTTCTTGTTTTTATCATTCAATTGTTTCAAAATTACCGCTGTCTACCTTCATAGCCTACTCGAAAATATTACGTTGCCCCAATAATTTACAATAAAACCGCGATATCTCGAAAAATATTTGTTTTAGGTATGAAACATGGTTAATGTTTTTGAAAGACAATCAAATTTTCTTCAAGACTACGTAAAAATATATAGGGCGTTGTATTTAAAAAAATTGAGTTATCGATGTTTAAAGTTTCACGAGTTTGACCAAGCGTAAATAACACCCTGTACCATATTTTTGAAATATAGCTAGCGCAAATTGTTAATTAATCTATTGTCAATCTAATTTTCAAACCAAATTCTACTGCCTTTTTAAATAACTTAAATGTTAAAAAAAAATGAAAGTGCTGTATTGCTCAAAATTTTCATAAAAATGTAAATTTTACGAAAACGGTTGACTTTAGACTCATATAATCTGATACATTTTTTAAGGCAAATTTTAAGAGGAATCCAAAAATGTAAAATTATACAGGGCGTTCTATTAAAAATTTTAAAGTTTGAGTCCGTTTCCGGGTGAACCGGAAGTCGCATTGCAACCTTAATGTTTTTATTGAATCCGAAAAATAACATAACGCTCAGATACAAAATTTCATTGTCATATCTGCAATAGTATTCTAGATATTTGTCTGTTTCTATACTTTTGCGCAAACCTCTATTAATAAATTTACTAATACTTGCAATTTCGTATATTTTTTTTAAAGAAAAATAACTTACTTTTTGCAATCAAATTGCTTGTAACTTATTTATTATTCATTCTGAGTCCCGCAAAAATCCTTCGACATCCCGGCCAAGTAATCCGTTAGTAATAATTCATCCGTGGTATATGGATTCCAATATGCAATAATCCTAAGAGACTAAATGCGAACTATAAATTGGATGAGACCTCCTAATGCGTTTTTTGGAGGATTTCTCGAGCGACTTTTGCGCGACGAATGCTGACGTCGTAAAACACGACCGTACCTTCTGTTTAAAATCCAAAAGTTTGCGTATTATGTGCTACAGGCTTTTACGTCGTTAGTTAAAACATTGAAATGTACTTCCTGGTCGACAATATCTTTTCTAAATAACAGCGCCGAAGCACACCTTGTTTGTCAGGTTGGGGCAAATCAATTTTTTTGCTAATCACACTTGAAGTGTTTCAGATGCTGGCATGGAATTTTTTAATTTTAAATTTGTAAGCTAGTGAAAAAAATAATTTCACCCTAAGCGTTTTTTAAAAGTCGTACCATTAGATTTAAACGTTATCATATATTGTGGCGTCGTACTTTCAGTTTCCAGTCAAAATTCGCTACAAAAATGATACTTGCGTTTACTATTTTAGTTGGAAGATAGGTAATCAGGCGTTAGTACTGTAAGGATTAACATTTTTGCAATAAGATTTTGGCTTTAGAATTATGCAAAAGACAACGTAATATTGAAATTGTCAACCAATTTATGCACACCATGACACTGGCAGGGCCGGCCCAAGGCATGATGCAAGTGATGCGCAGCATCAGGGCGCCCCCTTAAGGGGGCGCCTTACAAGATTATTTCTTTAAATAAAATGTGTGCTGTTTTTAAAATGTTAAAATGTCAACCAAATTTAATGTCAAAATGAATTTTATTTTAAATAAGCTAGTATAAAAATAAATTTAAAACACGTGCCAGTATGGATGAGGCTAAATTTGAACCGCGCGCCAACACAGAACTCGGCTAATCAGAGAGTGGGCAAAGCTCTGTGATTTCAATTTAAATATAAGTGATATGAGAGGACAAGGCTACGATAACGGCGCAAATATGACAGGTAAAAATAAAGGAGTTCAAAAGCATATTTAAATCCCAGGGCTTTCTTTATTCCGTGCCTGCGCATTCGTTGAATTTAGTTGTGAATGATGCCGCAAAAATGAATGTCGAAACAATTAGTTTTTTTTTTGCTTTATTCAAGAACTTTAATTTTGTTTTAGTAGTTCTACTAAAAGGTGGGACATTTTAAAAAAGAACTGATCAAAATTAACATTAAAACCTTCATCTGCAACTAGATTGGAATCTAGAGTTGAAGCACTGCGACCATTAAGATACGAAAATATACGACGCATTAATAGACATTTTTGATAATAATAATAACGACTACAAAGTCGACATGAGGCACAAAGTTTAGCTAAAAAAATTAAAAATTTTAAATTTGTTTGTTCTACTATTTTATAGTATGAAGTATTTAACAGATTAAATGTGGTAAGTAAAATGTTACAAGGTGTTAAGCAGCATTTAAAAAGTGCATTAGTTGCATTAGACGAATTAATATGTTTTATAAAGGAATTAAGAACAGATAAAGGTTTTAATGAAATTTTAGAATCTGCAAAAGAACTAGCTACAGAGCTAGAAATTGCACCAAAATTTATTCCGTCAAAAAATGTACGAAGACGTTATATAAAGAAACAATTTAGTTACGAATCTGCCGATGAAACACCGATTGGTCCTAAAGATAAATTTAAAATATCTTTTTTCAATGTTATTTTAAATACTACAGTACTGAACTCTTTAAAACAAAGATTTAGCCAACTTAAAAATCACAATGATAATTTTAATTTTTTTACGATATCAAAGAGATGAAAAATATGGACAAAGAAATTTTTAGAAAACATTGTAACGATATCGGAAGTATGCTTACGGATGGTACAGACAAGGATATAAGTGCATTAGAATTATTTGATGAATTAAAGGTTTTTTGGTGACTTTGTAGATCTTAATACTTATTCAGATACAATTGACATATTAAATTTTATTTGTGCCAACAATTTGGAGTGTGTATTTGAAAATGTAACCATTGTTCTACGAGTTTTTTATAAATAAATAAAAAAATTATTGATAAATTTGCTAGCATAAAAGCCAGAAAAGTAAAATTTTAATATTATGTTAGCTTATAAATTTTATTTTGTTAAGAATTTAAGAATTTTTAATAAGAGTAAATCCGTTTTGTTTTAAGTATACTACTTACAATTAGTACCTACTTATGTAGTGTTTTATGTAATTAATTCCATTACATACTCTATAAACATTTATATTAAATTAAATTATTAATAACAATATTATATTTTTATTGTTTTTATTACCCGAAAATTAGCCACTTTTGTCTTTAAATATATATGGGGGGGGGGGGCGCTATAAGAGTACTTCGCAGCAGGGCGCCGACTACCCTAGAGCCGTCCCTGGACACTGGACCATATTAAGTTGCACAACCTATACATTAGCAGGTTTAGTTACATAAAATGTATTAAATTATACACTCCAAACCATTCAAAAAGTTTTAATAATGTGCTCTTAAAAGGCTAGTTAATTTGTTAGATGGAACCAAATTCGCCATCCACTGTACAGCTGGTAATGGCCATTTCTAATTAGTAAAAAGTTGCCGACTCCACGATTTAGTGGATTTAGTAACTGTGTCGCATGAACTACTTTTTAATAGCTCTTTCTGCCGATTGTTAAACCATTTGTATATTTGTATGTGATCGTTTTAAAAGTAGAACATTATGCTGCTATATTAATGCAACAACCAAACTCACTCGAAAAATGTTCGTAGTAAAAATTATACAGGGTGGTTCACGTTTTTGTAGCATGACTTTAACAGTTGATACAAAAACATATTTTAAAGCGAATATTTCATATCAACATGGGTCCATAAACACTTCATTTTTAAGATACAGGGTGTTGAAATTTTCGAAAAAATATCGATAATTTTTAACCGTTTCCCAACCAGTAAGTAGTATATTTCAACCAAATTTGGTATACAGCACCACAGGTGATGCTATATACCAAATTTGGTTTAAACATATCTACTGGTTAAGAAACGGTTAAAAATTATCGATATTTTTTCGAAAATTTCAACACCCTGTCTTTAAAATGAAGCGATTATGGACCCATGTTGATATGGAATATTAGCTTTAAAATAAGTTTTTGTATCGGCTGTTGGTCCTGCTACAAAAAAGTGGACCACCCTGTATAAACTATTTACAATGTTTTAGTCAACTAACCTCGACAGTCAACTTCCCCCATTTACAGTACCTACCAATTCAAGCACTTGTTCATCTTAAATGCCACAGCAATTTATTAAAACCAGTAATAATAATCACATAAAGTTATCGAGTGGCCATTTATTATTTTATTTATTGCCAGCTCTTCTTAAGACACCGCCGGTTAAGCAAATGTTACTTATAAACGAAATTCACATCGTATCATTTAATCTTGACGACTCTCTCACTTTTTTGTAATGCACAGATTTTAAATTCAAATTGCCAGTACGGAACTAAATACATTAGCTGGGGCCCTAAGGACATTCGCGAAATAAAGTGGTCCTCATTTTACACCGCATATTTATTATTCTTAAGGAAGTTTAATGCGAGCTAGCATTGATCAAAATTCGTACGTAGTTAGACATTAGCACCAACGGCGAACAAAACTTTGCTCAAACAAATGTCTGCCATTAAAAATAAAGCACAGAATATTAACGGATAATGGTAACGAGGCACGAAAAATTATATTTACTTTGGTAAATAAATAATGCAATTAACGTGAAATACGCTCAAATTAAATTGTGGAATTACGCTAATTACAGAATATACTCGTACGTCAAAAGCTTAACGGCGTACTGCAGATTTATTCGTCCATTACAAAATTATCGTCTAGTTTATACGACACAATAAAAACAAACAATAAATTTAAAATTATATAGACTGTTTAGGGTTGATCTATGAATTATATTATGCTCAAGAAATCTGGAGGGTAAACAAGTTTATAATAAATTATGTGAAAGGTTCATCAATCAATATCTTTCAGGAATTTTTCATAAGATTCTCGATTCGGTTATTATACGTGGAAAGTAAATATTTTTTATCCTTCAAAGTGAACCTAGATTGCGGCAGACATTAAATATGAAAGCTACTTATCCTTTTTAATAATTCATATGTTAACAAACTAATTTGTTGTTTTTCTCATAATAAAAAAATCCTAGTATGTTACTTTAAATAGAGTGCCGAGAATTTTGGCATAGTTAAAGGTGTGTCGCGACATTAAAAAGGTTGAAAAACACTGCTTTAGATATTTTTTAATACACGCTTAAGCTTTATCTCAAGCTAAAGAAGCTACAGGCCAGGAAAGCTTTTATTGGGACGCCCGCTATAATTAATTACAACTTAATACCTCCCAACATTATTTGGAACTAATTTCCTATATATATGCATTGGACTGAGAGGGCCGACTACCATTCAACACCTTCCTTATCTCAAACTCTTATCTCGTGTCATGACTACACCGATAAATCGAGACCTTCCATTACTAACAGCCAAAATTAAGCGAACTGTTGATCTTTCATTATGGTATTATTAAATTTAATCAAATGTCTCTTGTCCTACACAAATTAAACGACCTAGAAGCCTACTACAAACATTTGAACACATCCAAAATCTCGTTATTGTACCATTACATTCAAAAGTGCGGCTGTAGCGGTTTACTTAAAAGTTCATTTCGTTTAGATAGCTGGCCCATACATACAGATACATGTGGGCAAGTGCTTTCGCCTAAAGTACTCTAGGGATTCAGAATTCTGGTCGCATTGCGTTAAAACCTTTTCCCTAGTCAATAGAAAGAGACATGTGGCATTTGGAAATCTAGTATGGCTCTGGAATAATGCAGACAAAACAAATTCCACTTTATACCCTAAAAGATACATCGCAAATTTAACTTATACGCTTTTAACAATCATTTCATAGGTGTTTGATTTATTTAAGTAATTCATTAATATAAATGAGTCAATTAGACACCGCTTTTCATTTTTAATTAAGAATGTCGTGTATAAAGTTGGACCAGTATTAAGACCCCCATTTTTTAGTCAGTACAGCTAACCCTCCTATAACACGGTAGATAGTTCCTAGAAAATGGCGTGTGTGAAGCCGTGTTAAATGAGACCCAGAGCCAGTACAGAGAGGGGAATTAGGTTCCGAAAACTTATCAAAAACATTTTTTTTTTATTCATAAAAGCAACTTCTTCTTCAAAAAAATATTTACATGTACAGGTTGGGCAAATTTCGATGTTTTCATAGGGAATCTCGGTAACTATAAGAGGTATCAAAAAACGGACCCCCCTTCCTCAATCTCTTTTTTCGAGAAAAAGTTAATGGTGAAAACTAAAATTGGTTATCGTCTTTTTTTTTCGAGTTATCACCAATAACTCGATTTTTCGACTTTTCGTTTTATGACTGTATCTCACTTGTTTATGAAAATAAACAAAAATAATGTTGATGTTCTACACGCACTTTTGTGATAAGAACGCAGTGGCGTAGACAATTTTTCAAAAAAAATCGAAATTCGAGTTGTGACATAGTTGCATTTTTTTAAATTGAACCCATAGTTGACTGTGGCATCACGAGAAAGAGGATTTTTCCCCCTTTCCAATAACATATATCATGTGGGGTCGATTTATTAATTTTCCTTACATTATAGCAAAAATTAGGTAATTTTTCATATTTTATTTTGTTTTTAGTCGTTGTAGAAAAATGATTTGTAAAAAACATTGCAACATCTAATATGAGCTTTACGTTTAAAACCGAAAACCAACCATGCAATTAAATAATAAATTACAATATTACTTTCCCTATTTATCTTGGCTAACCCGTCTCCCGCAACATTGTTTTAACAGACAAAAATATGCGTTGGACGTAGCGTTTAAGCAATTCTAAACTGCTACAAAGTTCTTGTCTGAAAGCAAATTTGTGTTCATGCTTTTTGTGACTACTCAACGTAATAACAATAAGAGTTAAAGTAAGTTAGTGTTGAAGTAAATAAAAGATATGGCGGAATTATATGATAACATAAAGCATTCACGATTCTTAGACGATCCACTTTATAACAGCTCTGCACGACTATGCCTAGAATTTATATTGAATAACCTTTCAAACGCCCGTTAATATAAACCAATGCATCTTTTAATAGAATAAAATTACAATACGCAACTCGCGGAAGTGCTTATAAACAGATGTCTCATACTTAACCATTTAAAAACTTTGACGGTAAAGACGCAATTTATAACTTCGCCAAGTCGGCTTGGATGCTTTTCGATTAATATAAAATCGTTTCTGGACTAAATAACTCGATTGCTACTATTGTCAAAAACAAATGTAACACAAACCTCCATGATCTGGACAAACAGCTACGAGATCGCAGGTTTCTTCGCCAGGATCCCGACAACATTCGATGACATCAGAGCAAGTCGTTTCTGGAGTCACTGGAACGTCTGTTGGAGCACCATCACCGAAAACGCGCACTATCATCTGCAAATAAAAATTTAATTTTAAAACAACTTTAAAACTTTTTTTGGTGCTATTTTGTTTCGGGTCCAAATTTGACAATTAAGGAACCCACAGACCAACGCGATATAGCGAAAATTTCGCGTTTATGGCAAAGATAGGAAATCGCGGGGTTGACTGGACCAGCGCGGCTTAGAGGATGCGGGATATGTGTTATCGCGTTCAGAGCTAAGAGCCAACCCACGTGGTTCATATTTATGTTTTATGATTTGTATAAAATACTTAGTAATAAATGTATGTCAATACATCTTCAGATGAAGAGGAGGATCTGTTGTTATTAGTTATTAGCATTAGCAGAAGATAAAGATCGCTTCAGGTTAGTTTTTAAATAGTCGAACAATCAAATATGGGCAAAAGATTTTGAAAATACCCGGATTAATATCCCAAGAGAGAGAAATATGCCTGGCCAAAACGTAATATGTCCTTACGTCCTTATTGGTGATGAAGGTTTTGCTTTAAAAACACATTTAATGAGACCGTTTCCCTACAGACAATATGATGTCAGGAAATAAATTTATAATACAAGATTATGTACAGCAAGAAGAACTGTAGAAAATGCTTTTGGCATTTTAGCTCAAAAATGGAGAATATTTTATAAAACCATTGAGCTTGCTGTTAAAAATATAATATTAATTGTTAACACGGCATGTGTTCTCCACAACTTTTTAAGAACAAAAAATATTTTGAATTCTTAGATCCTCCGGAAAAACATTGGAAGCGTTTCAAAATCTTGCACTTGATCCGAGACGCGCATCAAGTACACAGTACAGCATTTGCAGTACGCGAAAAGTTTGTTTAACATTTCAATAATTAGGTTATACTCCGCCTGAAACATATTTTGATTTACTTTACTGTTAGTTCATTTACTTTTACATGAATTACATTTCAACAGATGCTGATGCACGGTCGAAAAATAAAGGGGTTTGTTGTGTTTTATTTGTCTCTTACTGTGTAATAATTGCTCTAGACCTGTGTACTCCCTAAAACAACGTTTGATGGTCCAACTACCTAATAAAGCCGATCATGAGCCAAAGGTAATAAACTTAAGAGTATTAAGTCCTCTTGCCCAATCTTCTCCAATCGGTTCCCAAGTCTTGTCTTTTTTCCTCACGTTTTTGTAGTGTTCTTGACTTAAATCGAACAGTATTGGGTATTTTTTTACAATGTTTATTAGCTTTCCTGCCAGACATTGCCTACACTACACCCGAAACTCGGGAAAAACCGTGCACGCAGCGAACTGAAACTAGAACGCTGCAATATACAGGATTTTCCTTGCCTATCTGAACACGATCATATCCCGCCAGCTGTGCGCTGTACAAATCCCGCGCCTTTTTCGCTCCCTCTCCCGCTATATCGCGTTGGTCTGTGGAGTCCTTTAACTTTAAAGAACATTTGACATTTATGTTACATTCTACACATAATTTCCAAGCCTAAATAAAGTATTTATAAAAAAATATCTGTTATTTTTCATTTGGTATAAAAATAATTTGATATATCAAGAGGAACTGAAGGAACTTAGAGAGAAAAATGAATTGCCGAAAAATGAAAACAAGATAATGAAAGAGAAGATGAAAGCCGTAGAAGAAAGAGTTAGGACTGGAAAAAAATAAAACTAAAAATAATATCGTTGTGACAGGCTTGGAGATAAAAACTCATAACAAAGCAGACCTCATCCATGAATTTAAACACCTTATTGAAAGAGGAACAGATACAAAAGTTCAGATTAAAAACGACACGATACAGATGGGAACAAAAGCATGTAAGTTAGAACTAGTCAAACCACTAGAAAAAGAAAAGGTAATGAAAAACAAGTATAAGTTAAAACAACTTCAAGAAAAAATTTATATAAACAACAAAATGACAAAGGAGGAACTGGAAATTCAAAAGAAGCTAATACAAATAGCGGAAGAAGAGAGACAGAAAGGAAGAAAAACGAAAATAGGATATTAAAAGATCACAATTGCTGGAAAAGAATGGAGATGGGACAGGTAGCAGAGAAAGTTGAAAGAAAATTAAACAACAACAAACTATCGACCTCCAAAAAACTGATAGTAAAGAATAACAGAAATACTAGGTCAACGAACAGGCAATGAAAAAGAACACGAGAAAGAAATTAAATAAGCAATAAGAAAAGATAACAAGAGGACACCGGAAATGACACAAGCAATGAAAAATGACATGCGAAAGGAAGTAAAATGAAAAGAGGAAAATATAAACGAACTCAACTCCAGAAAAAACGCAAGAAAATAAAAAAAGAACGCCTTACATCTTCAGGTAAGTAAGTTTAAAAACAATTTAAATTTAAGGTTGTATCGTTCTTATTTGGCCACCCGATATTCTCAAATTACTGATGAATACAACTCTGTCCTAAATTTTTACCATAAGTGCAATAACTTACAAAGTAATAAACGACTTCCATTCGTCGTATTGTGGTCCAAAAGACATCCCAAAACAATCAATCGCTATTTTTTGCACGGTGTAACACTACTAAGTTCGATTCTCTTTCAAATTATCCGGATCATCCTGATTTATGGAAGGTATTATAACCGTGAGCCACTGAAGAGACTTTGAAAATGTAAAACGAGACTTTCTGAACTTTGAATTATTGGTTATTGGGAAAACTTCCACAAAGCTAGTACAAACCTTATCGCCGAGACAAAGTTGGACAAGACCCTTTTAATTGTGGGAAAACAAAAAGGAAGCGTAGATTTATAGAATAGATAAATGATCTGCCGAGTAAATATGTTGCAAAACAAAGCACTTTATCTATAACCAACTTAATAACCCAACTCATAAATTGAATAGTAGTTTATAATTAATGGCTGATAATATCTATTGAATGCTTCGGATTCTTAGCATAAGCTAAATATCATACCTTATTGCCTTGCTACAGCAACATTTCTTGGTTTTTGTTTAAACCTCGTCAGCAGTGTATATACAGGGCGTATTTTTATTTCTCGGTTATTAATCATAATAGAAAAATACGTAAATAAAGAAGGGGTTAATAAAAATCATTGCAAAACTATTTACAACTATACCGAGTGTTTTGTTTGATCGTACCAACACATATTTTTATTACTTTAAATTAAACACAAAAAACTTTTAGATTTTTAATTAATTTTATCTCAAAAATTTATGAGGTTTATTACACTAAAAATGAACCGTTTTTGAGTTACTTACATTTTTGTTTAAATGTTAATAGATGGAGAACTTAAAAAATTATTAATATTATCAATGTCAGTCAAAAATATTTTAAACATATACAACAAACTTAAATTTTTATAAAGAAATTTAATTTTAAATCTAATATACAGGGTATTTCTTAAATATTGTGAAAGATGTTTTGTACTGATTAACAGGTTTCCCATAGTAATATTTTTAATCATCTCCCACCTTCACAAGGGGTTGAAAAAAAAATTAAATTGCAAAATTTCACGCCTCCAAAAAGTTCTGATAAAAAACCAACAGGGGTCGCACTTTTCAGCCCCTTGTAAAGGTGGGATATAATTAAAAATATTACTATGGGAAACCTTTTAATAAGTACAAAGCATCTACCAAATATCATTCCCCTACATTTATCCAAATTTGAGAAATAAAATTAAAACCTAATTTTATAGCTCCCCTTTAGGGGGGTGTAACTTCGAAAGGAGACGTCTAAGAAAAAAAATTATACAAAAGACCCCGCTTAATTTTCGATAAGGTATCACCTCCCGATTTTTTTCGCAATGTTTAAGAAACACCCTGTATAATATTTTTTTTTTTATTGTATGGTGGAAACTACAGAAAAACATATAATCTATTTGGAAATGTAGGTATGTTTGAATTCTTACATTCCAGACCGTTTCTTTTTTAAGTCATTCATTATTAGTGAAATATGCACCTTCAACAATTTAACACAATTTTGAAAATCTCCAAATGACACCAAAGACAAGATAAAAAAGCTGCTCTTGGCTGTTGGTAATCTTACAAATTCCACAAATTAAGATATGTTAATGAACATTATTTGATGTATCAGAGCGACATTATTACGGACCGCATCATTAATTTCTAGCGAGATAATAAAACGACAGCACTTCTGTTAAATAATTATGACCTAAAGCTAAAGAGGGCGTCTAACGAGCATTCGTGCAACGATGTGATATGTCTCTACCGGAATTCATTATCAGTCTTATCGCCATTGCCGAACACACCCCATTAGCATCATTTAAATGTGTAGCTCTCACCTCTAAGTATCGATGACTTTATAACCCGCAAGAATTTTGTTGCGACAGTGGCAATATTTAACAACGTTTCCGCATGCAGCAGGGACTATTAATTTTGCATTAGGAACACGCCAAACATATTTATTTAGATGACAACTGAATGTGCGTTAAATAGTATATTACATAACAAGAGTTGTATGAAGCATATTACGCACGAGCGGAAAAGTTGCGCATGGAGCCGCGTAGCGGCGAGTGCGTATTTCCACGGGTGCGTAATTGCTTTACAACTCGTGTTATGAAGCTTACTTTTTCTACGATCACATTATATCTACGATTTTAACGGCGTTTTGGCTAATATATACATCAGCAACGGATAGAAACATGGAAAAAAGTCAGCACAACACAAATCAACAGTCCTACACTACAGTAGGACTCATGACTAAATAAAAATAAAATAAAGAAATAAAAAATACTAGTAGAGTAAAGTGCACTAATATGGAACAGTTACCTATTATGGAATACATCAGTTTTATGACAATGAATAAGCGGTATCTGTTGAAAAGTATATGTACCTATTTGTAGATTGATCACACATTCCCAAATGCAAAATAGTTAAAAAAATATTCACTAGATTACGTAACAGATACAAATATATTTTTGACGTGCTACTGAGTTTTTAGGCTAAATCTTTCAGTGCAAAATATTATATGCTAGGGTAAATGATATAAAATATTTTATTTCATGTTTATTTAGCATAGGCAAGCCTTTACATTTCAATCAAATAGACCAAAATTTTGATTGGGGCCATTTCATGTTTTAGAAATACCGATTTTTGAAATGTCACATTGATACCTAATATGGAATACATAGAGGTGCCTTATAATGACTATGATTATGGTCACTAAGTACAGCAATATGGGTTCAGTGTCAAAAGTGTCAGAAATGGGCAGGCGAAAAATGTGCAAAATACCCAAAAAAACTATTCTATTATCCTACTTGAAAAAAATAAATAAATTATCAACATTTAGTTCGAATGACACTTGAATTATAATTTAATTTACATAAATAACAGAGTTTTGGTTTGGTTTAAGTAATAATGCAAATCAGAAAGAAATAAAAGATTAATCTATGAGCAGTTGTTTATTTTAATGTATATTTCGTATAAAATTCTATATTCCATATTAAGAACCCCTAGTACTTATTCCATATTAGGTTCCCCGGGAGCTTAATATGCAATAGTAGTAACATTTTAAAAAAAAAATAGCTATATAAGAAATATCTACCGTAATATCGTACCAGAATTCGAGTAATGTGTTGCGTATTCATTACAAATTCCTTACAATTTTGTTTGCAAAATTTTGTTGAATAAATGTGAATATTATTGCCGACTACAAAAAAGTATTCCATATTAGGGCACTTTACTCTCCGAGTATATTTACAGTATTACCGCTATGTTTTGCTTTTTTTAACTTTTAATTCCAATAAAACAGTTCGCCACTGTAGCTTGAAATTAAAGCAACGCAGTTAACTTCGCCAATGTAACCATTAGTACCTTTTTGTAGTACAAGTTCGAGAAAAGAGAGTAGATAACGTTTACATTGTAAGAGCAACTGGAGAAACGCTCCGGAGTCTATTAATTATCAAATTCAGTTGCACTTAAATTTTTCATTCATTACTTTGTTACGTGATCATTTGACGCATTTTCCATTTGGAAGCTGCTTATACTTTTGAATTCATTTCATCAGCAGCTGTGCCGCGTGTTTAAGTAATTTTTTGCTTAAATTTGCTCTCCGTTCCATGCCTCACCGGCTCCACAATGTTATAACGCGATTTTCTTTTAATCTGAATAAATTACATCAGTACGACACAATTTAAATATTATTAAATCCTTCGAATTTCCTGCTAATTTGATTTTATTTCATTGAAATATACTTTGGACGTTTTAAAATAACAGTCACAGAGAAAATTATTCCAACCTTATACGTCATTCAGCGCGCCATTTCCAAACGTTATCGATTAAAAACAAGCTTAAATTTTTGAGTCGAAAGACTCTCTGATTTAATTCAAAAACCTTTAGTACCTCAAAATATTTGCAACCATCATTGGGTGTTTCGAAACACCTTCAAACAACCGTTTCTGAGTTATTCATATTTTTCCAGGAACATTTAGACTTATACGTATTGAGTGTTCAATTTAAAAACAAATACTAAAGTTTAAAGTGTAAAGTTTAGCAAAATTGATAGAAGCTGTGTATTATTTTAAAAATCTAACTAGTCAGCAGCCACTACGATACCATTGTCTTTACAGCTAGAAACGATTTTCCAACTCTGCAAAACCTCGAGCAACATATTCGAGACGAAATAGCCAGCCGCCCTACCACAAGAAACTCTGAGTAGAGTCATGAGTTCGAATCTGTCAGCACTCTAAAGGCGAACACTTGTTTGATGTTATTTTCAGAACTTGATAATGAACGACATATTGAATTAAAATATCATTTGTAGTAAACAATTAATGTTTTGTTTTATTAGTTCAAGAGTTATAGTAAAAACATATGGGGTGATAAACTATAATTTAAGATTTTCGTTGTTTTAAATTTGGTTGGTGTTCTATACTAACTCGGTGGCGCTGATTACGAATCTGCTATTACATTTTTCATATCACATCAGGCTTTAAAACTACGAGAATGAATCAAATGACAACACTAAATCTGTCAGTGACGCCTTTCAAGGATAGATAGTAAGGATTTTATCATTGATTTGAGTGTGCATTGAAGGCTTTTTGTTATTTTTTGTATTTAAATGTTGTTTTTGTATTAAAATGTCTTCAAGGAAGTGTAAAAATAGTAGAGATATATTTTGTTACATTTGTGGAAATTTCGTATCGTTGAAACCAAGACAAGACATCACAGGTTTCGTGAAAAGAGCACATCATGCATACTTTGCCTTTAACATACAAGATAAATCGTGGACTCCACACACTCGTACATGGTCAGGGGCGGATCTACACAAGGACTAATAGGGCTTAAGCCCTGAGCCCCCAAGTGTCAAGGGCCCAATGAGCACTTATCATATAGTAGTAAAAAATAGTTAATGTCAATAATATAATAATGATTATAATTTATAGTATTAATTGTTTAATTTTAATCAGGGCTCGAAACCGAAAAAATTTTTGGTTAACGGTTAACCGAAATCGAGAACTTTATTTTTATAACGGTTTTTGTTGAAAAACCGGTTTTATTCGTAAAAAACCGGTTTAGAAAAAACGGGTTAAATTAACCGGTTTTTAAAATTATTTAGATCAGGAATGCAAAGTATGAAATGATATAATTTATTTATAATTTTATAATAAATGTACAATCAAGAGTTCAGTAATGACTTTTGGTAAACTAATCGCATTTACTACAGATTTTGTATTTTTCATCGTAATTTTTATTAAAAAAAAGACGTTAAAAAAACCGATTTTTTATTATTTTGGTTAAAGGTTACCGTTTTTTTTGCCTTTGAAAATAACGGTTTCGGTTTCGGTTAAAAATCACTTTTTCTGACAAAAAATAACGGTTAACCGGTTTTTTAAACCGGTTTAAAAAACCGGTTTCATGCCCTGATTTTAATCAATGTTTCAATTTTAAATCCATTGTCTCGAATTCCAATTTTTGATGTTATTAAAAATGAATTTAAAACTCCAATTTACAGATTCTTAATCTAACAAAAGATGAGGCCCCATTGAACTTCAATAAGCCCTAGGCCCCGAAAAACCTAGATCCGCCTCTGTACATGGTAACCACCAAAATGAATCGTTTTGTTTTACAATATCTAATGGTTCATGTTCACTCCTTTAATTACTCAAAAACTGTAGGTTTTGCAGGAAAATTTAAAGAATTAAATAAAGTCTAAATAAATCAAGCTTTCAAAAAAAAAAAAATTGCAAAATTTTAACCCACCAAAAAGTTCTAATAAAAAAACCAACAAGGGTCGTACTTTTCAGCCCCTTGTGAAGGTGGGTGATAGTAATAAATATTACTATGGGAAACCTTTTAATAAGCACAAAACATCTAGCAAATGTCATTCTCCTACACATCTCCAAATTTGAGAAATAAAAAAAAAACATAATTTTACCGCTTCTCTTTAGAGGGATGTAACTCCGAAAGGAGACGCCTTAGAAAAAAAAATATGTAAAAGCTCCACCTAATTTTCGATAAGGAATTGCATTCCGTAGTTTTCCCCAATGGTTAAGAAACACCCTGTATATGTTAAATAATAAACGTGATTAACAGCATCCTTGTTTTAAGCCTTTTGTTGTATTTATTTCGCTTGATTTTTGATTGCTTTTGCAATGGTGATAGTTTTTTGTATTCACAACTTTATGATTGTAATTTGTTTCTAAAATTGCAAAGAATTTTTGTATAGGTAGATACGCTATCTATCATAAGCTTTTCGTATGTAGATACATATCAAGTGGCTTTCTCTACTACATGCTTTTTTTTTTTCTAGCAGTTTTTGTAGACATAACACATTGTCTATGCAGGATCTACCTGCCCGAAAACAACTTTGTTATTCAATGTTTTGCACTTCTAATTCTAATCTAAATTTAATTACTCTCTCATATTACTAGATAGCCACATTATCCAGCCAGGCAGGCAAAAAAGTGCAACTAATTCTTAAAATTAACTGAAAATTTTCGAAAACTTGAGTCGTTCTTGAACGGTAAAACTATAAGCTATTGTGTAAAAGCACGAATTTATAGTTTAAGAATGTTTGGAAATAGCGCGATAATATTTTTAACAACATACTAAGTGAACTGCCACAAATATAATACAATTTGTGGATTCGTTATTTACAAGGCGTCTGCTGGCATCGCTTCGCACGGCTGTAACATTTTAACCCTGTCATGTACACGGAAGGTACAATAGCAAATCGTTTTTCTTCTCACGTCCACAAAAAAACTTGATTCATTTTGACGTCATTTTTCAGCTGAACACTGAAAGCTTAGTTCAGGATATGCATTGTAGCTAGCAAACATCGAACATTTTCATCACAAAAATTTAAGCACATAAGGTTTAAAGTAACTGCTGTAAATCATAAGAAGTATCTGTACTACAATTCTATTCGGTTGCTTTTTGTAATTCATAATTTGAATTCAAACAGTAAAATGATACGTGATAGGACAGCACAATCCTGTACAAGATTATAGTGCGCACATAAATATATTTGTGCAACAGCACGTGACGGGTACAGTACAATTACAGATAATGTCACACAGTCTGGTCACACACACGGAAACTATTCCGGAATCGTTGAAGATGCGGTTAATCCTGTCTGTCTAACTGACCATAAAGTTAATAGTCCTCGGGTTCTCTGACTCGGCTGGAATTATATCAGCCTCAACCAAATCTAAGGCAGGCAATATTTGCCGACGAACAACACACTTGTTCCTTTGATTCGTTTTTAACTTGAGAGGTGCCGAAACGACAATTTAATCATTTCGCTTAAAAAGAAGTGAGCGACCGAAATTGAATGGCGGCGTTAAAAAGGTCAATCGCGTTAGTGAAACGATGAAAAGGTTGGAGAGAATTAACGAGATTGGCACCGGCTGCGAATTGAATTAAAGCGACTAAGAATGGACAACGAATAAGTTATTGGGTGTCCCATAATCACAGGCCTTCACATGAGAACTTTGTGAACGTTGTTTTTATTTTGTTGGCTGTTCTTGTATAAATAACATGCTCTAAATTCAAAAACACACACAAATTTTCGCTATAACATTAAGTTTTTTTATTAAAATTAAAAATAGATTTATTCGAGTCTCAAAAAAATAGTGTTAATTAATAATAAATAAAGTTTATAACAATGCAATCTAGTCTTTAAGACCAATTGGCAGTTTAATTCTACCCTAAATTAATAATGTTCAATCTTAGTCTACAGTTTACCCAATTGTAGTCCTTAGTTTTCTAATATAATCAGGGATGGAAAACGTAACGTAACGATACCCGATAACGTTATAATAACGATTCAATTATAATTTTTTATACAATAACGTAACGATATTTTAATAACGTTATATAACGTTATAATAACCGATAACGTTTCGTTAAAAGTTATTTGGTATCGTTATTCTCTATAAATTAAATTTTTATATGGCGATCTTTTTATTTTTAAAAGATATAATATTTTGTTTGCATTTTAGAAATTACAATGAAAATAAAATATCTCAACCTTAACGTAATTTTGTAGGTACTATTTTTTAAATTTACATTTACAGATCCCAAAAATAATTTCAGAGTTACAAATAAAAATTATTTTTATACAGCATGTTTCTTAAATAATGCGAAAAAATTCGGGAGGTGATACTTAATCGAAAATTAAGAGGGGTCTTTCAAATTTTTTTTTTCTTTAGGGTCTCCTTTCGGAGTTACACCCCCCTAAAGGGGATCGGTAAAATTGGGTTTTTATTTTATTTCCCAAATTTGTATAAATGTGGGAGATTTATACTTATAAAAAGGTTTCCCATAGTAATATTTTTAATCATCTCCCACCTTCACAGGGGGCTGAAAAGTACGACCTCTGTTGATTTTTTTATCAGGACTTTTTGGTAGTTGAAATCTAGCAATTTTAAATTTTCTTTAAAAACTTGATTTATTTAGAAGTTTTTTTATTCTTTAACTGTTCTCGTTAAACCTACAGTTTTTGAGTAAAAAATTATATGAATGAACATGAACAATCAAATATTCCAATATAAAACGATATTGGATAGAAGTGACGGGTGTAATTCATTTTGACGTTTACACGGCGACAACTATAAAACGCCCGTCAATTCTACCCAATATGAACATAAACATCATATTCACTCATTTAATTTTTTACTTAAAACTGTAAGATTTACGAAAAAAACTAAAGAATAAAAAAGGTTCTAAATAAATCAAACTAACAAAAAAAAATTGCAAAATTTCAACTCACCAAAAAGTTATGATTAAAAAACCAATAGGGGTCGCACTGTTCAGCCCCCTGTGAAGGTGGGAGATGATTAAAAATATTACTATGGGAAACATTTTTATAAGTATAAAACATCTACAGAATATCATTCTCCTACATTTATCTAAATTTGAGAAATAAAATAAAAACCTAATTTTATCGCTCCCCTTTAGGGGGGTGTAACTCCGAAAGGAGACGTCTAAGACCCCACTTTATTTTCAATAAAGAATCACCTTCCGAATTTTTTCGCATTATTTAAGAAACACCCTGTATATCATAATTTGTGTAACGTTATATAACGTTATATAACATAACAATTCATTTTTTAACGTTATGTAACGAAAACAAATAATAAATAACGTTATACAATAACGTAACGATTTAAAACGTTATTCCATCCCTGAATATAATACATATAAGTACACTAATTATTAACATGCACACTACCGCACAGTCTCTGCCTTTTAACTTTTGCTTAAACCAACTCAAAAGGTCCTGTAGTGTCCAGAAGCTGGATCGCCTAGAGTCTAGGCCCTAGACGTTTCATGTTGATGGAGCCTTTCTTCGTGGCTCTTGGCAAACTTCTTAATGGTGTTGGTTACAGTGTCCATGTTGAGGTCCCGATGTATGTCACTATTTCTGCAATACCAAGGTGTATCAGCGATGTTCCTTAGTTGTTCTGGAATCTCTGGATGATCTGAATATTACTCTGTTTGGTGCATCCCCATAGCTGTATTCCATATGTCCATACAGGCTTTAAAATTTGCTTGTATAGCAAAAGTTTATCATGTAGGGACAAAGAGGAATTCCTCCCGATTAGCCAGTACATTTTTTTATATTTGATACCTATTTCTTCCCTTTTTTTCTTGACATGAACCTTCCAGCGTAGCTTAGCGTCCAGTGTAATACCTAAGTATTTTGCTGTGTTGGAGTATGGAATTTGTATATTATTTAAGTTGATTGGTACATGTTCAATTTTCTTGTTGGTATAATTGACATGTACTGACTTAGTTTCGTTTAACTTTATACGCCATGTTGATCTGATTGGCAGCTGCCTGTAATTTCTCGGATGATTCTAAAGTGTTTCTTCCTACTGCAGATAACCGTGTCGTCGGCAAAGGTCGCTATAGTATTGTTTTCTAACTTTAGAATATCACAAGTATACAATAGGTATAGAACCGGACCTAGTACGCTTCCTTGTGGAAGTCCTGCTTTCATTTCTTTAAGTTCTGAATAAGATTCTTCTTGCTTTATTCTGAAGAATTTGGGAGTATTGTTTTTGGAGGAGCGATCTTAGTTTGTAGTTTAAACCAACATGCCACACTTTGTCGAAAGCCTGCGCTACTTCTAGAAGGATTGAGAACAAACTTTTTTTTCTTCTAAGGCTTTTTCTATGAAATTCATTATTCTATGTATGTTTTTGGTCAATAGTTGAATGATTATTTCTAAGTCCAAATTGATATCAGGGAATTAGTTCTTTTTCTTCTATTATTTTTTATTATTAAAAAATTAAATTATAAAACTTGAACCTTCCAGTCTCTTTCTACCCCAATCCGTGAATATAAAAAACAACCCTGGGAGATGTGCGAAAATGAGTCAACCAATCTACACTACACAGCACAATTATTATGTTAAAATGGCCTGTCAAAATATCAACACGGAACCATTTATGAATATTTATGCTTTATATAGAAAAGAATCTTTCGAACGTTCCCCCTAAGGATAAAAATATTTCACAAATTACTGCACACGTGAGTAGAGAGACTTTTTACAACTTCAAATACCGTTCAAGTTGAGAGTTTGAGCGAAGCACGTGTTTGTACATTCCTTGCAGAACTGTAACAAATCAAACCTCCCATTTACCGATAAAATAATGATACAACGTAAGAATATAAAACACCGTAAACAGGAGAATACAGTTAAATCGCCATTCGTTAGTACAGCTAGTAGTAAGAACTGATAAATATTGCAGTTATTGCGACTTACTCGAACAAATAAAACAGTCAAGAGACTTTACCAGCGATAAACGTTTAAGGCGACGCATTTTGCCGTCTCGAAAAGCCGCAATATTGCGGTTGAATTAATATGTGATCTCACAACTCCGGCATTTTTCACGTTGTGTGCGGTTTTAAAAATGTTACGAGATGTACAAAGGGCGTGCTGGCATGCGACAAGCTATGCGGAAGATGGGCGCAGTTGGATCTGATTGATTCAGTTCTCGTCTCGTCTCAATCTTTAAACAATGGAGGAGGGTTCGCCTTTTCCGATCTCATAAAAAGTGAAAATTGAAAACTGATTATCAGATATGAAACTGCTATTACGATAGCAGTTCAATCGCTGTCGTCCCACGCACATCAAAAACAGATTTGTCCGTCTCTCTGCTATTTCATATCGATCCTTTTTAATAAATATAATGTCTGTAATATGATAGGCACTGGCGAACACCAACTTAAGGAAGGATATCCATTAGATTATAGCAATTTAAAGATGTTTTTAAAGAGGCCACTAAGAATATGATTTACGGCTAGCGATTACAATAGCTTTTCTACACTGCCTAATTATTCTAGCTACCAAAAAACGAGCAGAGTTGTTTGAATTCCAAATTTCGAATCCGAATATCTTTAATATACAGGAAGAAACCCTTAATTCAGGCCAGCACGGGTATTCGCTTAATTCAAAAAAAGGAAGAGATTTAATTAAATTAGTTATACAGGGTGTTTCTCAAATATTGCGAAAAAAATCGGGAGGTAATTCCTTATAGAAAATTATTTATTTAAAAAAATTCCCTTAGACGTCTACATTTGGAGTTACACCCCTCTAAAGCATTAGATGCAAATATACAAGTTGATCTAGTACCTATATACTGATTTTGTAAAAGCCTTCGATAAAGTAAATTTTGATATCTTGTTAAATAAACTTCATTCGTTTGGATTCTCTTTAAAATTACTTGATCTTGTTCGTTCTTATTTAACAAACAGAGTTCAGTATGTTGTATATAATAGCTGCTATTCTTTCAAATATAAGGTTAGTTCAGGGGTACCCCAAGGTTCTAATCTCGGTCCACTATTATTTTTACTTTTTATTAACGACTTGCCACTATCCATAAAATACTCTAGTAATTTAGTTTTTGCAGATGACCTAAAATTATGGTTAAATGTGAGATCAGTCAGTGATTGTAAGTCTCTACAAAATGACATTAACAATATATATATCAATGGAGCATGGAAAATAAGTTGCACTTTAACATTGCTAAATGCTCGGTGGTATCATATCACAGGAAGCATAGTCCAATAATATTTTAGTATACAATGAAAGACATTTTGATAGGAAGGAAAACGAAAATTAACGATTTAGGAGTTATGCTTGACCCAAAATTAAATTTTGCTGAACATATACGTAAAAGTACAGAGGCAGCACTTAGATCATTGGGGTTCGTATTGCGGAACACTATTCACTTTAAACATGTTAGTTCTTTTTATTTTCTGTACAATTGTTTTGTGAAAAGCAAATTGGAGTATGCTTCTGTCATATGGAATCCTTTTTATGAAATCTATATAAAACAAATAGAAGCCGTTCAAAAACGGTTCGTACGTTATATAATTTTTAAACAGACTGGTCTTTATCCATATTTAACAGCTTATAAAACTATGTTGAGTGAATTGCAGCTTAAATCCCTTGAGCGAAGACGGTGTTTGCTGGATCACGTGTAAGTATATTTTCAAAATCGTTAATCACAAAGTCTATGTCACTATAGATCTATTAAATAAAATTTCCTTTTTAGTGCCTCGATCAAACAGCCGTTGGGCTAGTATATTTTATTTGAACCAACCTCGTACTAATTTGCTTCAGGTGTCACCTTTGTACAGAATGTGTAAGGTGGCAAATATTTTTTCAGACGTTGATATTTTTTATAATTGTAGTGTTTCAACTTTCAAAAACAAAGCTTTACTGATTTTACGTGCACCGGTTCAATATGATTTATTTTTGTATTAATTAATGCACATATATTTATTTGTAATATTTTTTTTTTATGTTTTGGCTGATTAATAAAAGCATAGGTATATTATGTATTATGTATATGTCTGAGGATAGATTTGTATGATAAAACTAATTAATAGATTTTTCTTAATGCACACATTTATAATACCTATAATGTTACATATATTATGACGTATGTTATATTATTGTATATCGCCCTATGATTGGGGTTTACCCCTGTTGGGTGTGATTTAATAAATAAATAAATAAATAAAGGGGAGCGGTAAAATTAGGTTTTTATTTTGTTTCTCAAATTTGGATAAATGTAGAAGAATGATATTTGGTAGATGTTTTGTACTTATTAAGAGGTTTCCAATAGTTATATTTTTAATCATCTCCCATTTTCAGAAGGGGCTGAAAAATACGAACCCTTTGTATTTTTTACTAGAAATTTTTGGAGGCTTAAAATTTTGCCATTTAAAAAATGCTATCGAAAAGCTTGATTTATTAGGAAACTTTTTTATACTTTAACTTTTCCTACAAAACATAGTATTTACGTAAAAAATGAAATGAGTGAACATGAACCATTAAATTAATATTCTAAATGAAAACGATTCATTTTGGTGGTTACCATAGTTTATATATGTTCATATTGAGTAGAATTGACAAGTGATATCGTGTTGTCACCTCTTAAACTTCAAAATAAATTACACCTGTCAATTCTAACCAATACGAACATTAACAAACCATGGTAACCACCAAAATGAATCGTTTTATGTTGAAATATTTAATGGTTCCTGTTCAATTTTATTATTTTTTACTCAAAAACTGTAGGTTTTACGAGAAAAGTTAAACAATAAAAAAAAGTTTCGAAATTATTGAAGCTATCAAATAATTTTTTTAAATTGCTAAATTTTAAGCCTCCAAAAATTCTGATTAAAAAAAACAACAGGGCTCACACTTTTCAGCCCCTTGTGAAAGTGGGAGATGATTAAAAACTAAACTATGCGAAACCTTTTAAAAAGTAAATATCACTCTCCTGCATGTATCCAAATTTGAGAAATAAAAAAAAACCTGCTTTTATTATTAATTTCTCACCAAATTTTATTCCTAACACAAGTTGGTCATGTTCTAAAACTAATTAAGATGGAAAAAAGTTCATAGGACACGAGATTTTAGCGACTTTTAGAAATAATAACAAGAGTAAAGCGCCCTTATTTTAAAAGTAACAAAAAGGTTTAGAAGAAAAAGTTGTCTAAAACTGAAAATTATATCTTAATATGAAATTTGACGTTCAATTTCCAATTTTTATTTTCTTAGTAATGTAAACATCCAATAAGTTAGTCTGCTACAAATAGATAAGTGTTTTATTATTAATTTCTTAGAAAATTGTATTTCTAATAAAAGTTGGTGCATGTTCTAAAACATATTTTAAGATAAAAAACAGTAAAAAAAAAGTTTTTATGAACAACATAAAATGTAAAAATTAAAGGTGCCAATGGCCACTGTAGCCGACATACCTACAAATAAATCTATGATAAGAAAAAGAGTTAATATGAAACAGTTGTAAAGATTTTAAAAATATGACCTAATATGATATTAGACGTTTAATTTAATAATAATTTTTATAGTAATTTCAACATTAAAATAATCAAAAAGTCGCTAAAATCTATTGTCATATGAATTTGTATTGAATTTTTTTCACATTTAAATTAGTTTTAGGTCATGCACAAACTTTTATCAGTAATAAAATTATCTGAGAAGTCGATAATGAAAAACTTTTCAATTTGTTGCACTTTAGAATATTAAAATAACTTTTTAAAAAATTGGAAATTTAATATCAAATTTTTAGGACGTATTTTTGAATCCTAAATTTTTTTTTATGAACTTTCTTTGCAACTCCCAAAATAAGGGCGCTTTACTTTTGTGAATATTTCTAAAATCGTTTAAATCTAGCATCCTATGAACTTCTTTTGGACTTTTTTTCATCTTAAAAACAGTTTTAGAGCACGCACCAGCTTTTGTCAAGAATAATTGTTTTTGAGAAATCAATAGTAAAAAACTTTTCCATTTGTTGCAGACTTTTTGAATGACGCTGCACAATGATAATAAGAAGAAGAAATCTTTATTTAGCTTTGTTTACAATACAACTTGCTTAATAATCTCACATGACAGCGATCAGTTTCCGGTAAAATAGAACTAATTCCTATCTGACTTTATTTAGAAATGCGAAAATACAAGACAATGATAAATTGTAGCAAGAAGACATCAGTTAAATGGAATTAGAACATTAAGACAAACATATATTGCTAAATCTCTTCGAACAGCGAGCTATTAAGGAAACAACGAACACAAAAGTTTCATAAAAAAAGCCAAATTGTTGCTTAACTTAAGCCAAAACACAGCATGAACACCTATTTCAAGTACACCTGGCTAATACTAGACAAGTAAATCAGGCACAGTCAAAATTTGCGAGAAATTTAAATCCGTAAACATTATAATCCACTAATAAGCATATTTACTTAATTATAATACATAACCTAAACAAATACATTTAATTTAATGCGAACAACGGAAGCTACGTAAACACTAAGTTATAATATGTATTAAATTTCGTAAACCCGTTGTTTCATTAAAATTTTGGAACAAAAGAAGAGGAAATTTGATTGTGATAACAACTGAATTAAATGGAAGAAGATTTTGATACAGTTCAACAAAGCTTGTATTTCCATTCAACCATTTTTCCCGGCTTGCCATTATTATTCCTCTTAAAATTGATGTTTATAAATAATTAGTCTACTAATATCAAATTGCAGATTTCAAAAACATTCCCAGATTTATCATTAAAATATTGTTACAGTAAACATTTCTTTTAAGGATAGTTTTAACAACAAAACCAACTAAAACAAAAATCGTATAAAATGTTGGATTTTTTGCGTAATTCATTTATTAATATGAAAAAGCTTTATTTAAAAGTCACTAAATCTTATTCGATATCGAAATTTTGTGTAAGTCGCTACCAGTGGTAAAATTACTAATCAGACCCTTTGGCTAACACAATTACTTGAATTACATTTTCTATAAATTATAACCTTTAAAATGATTTATTGGTAATCAGTTTTTGTGCAAATGATAGATTATGTTGACCTCATTTTGTGAAATGCTTGAAAATAATTTCGAACAGCAACAATTACTTTTTTACATTGTAAAATAAGATCTTAACGTTTCCTTGTATGGTAACATGCAAAGCAGATAAACAATGTGTTTCTTTGTTTTTTCGAAATAGTGTACGATTTGTAAAAAAAGGATTGTAAATTGTAATAAACTGCAGTAAATAAATTATATTTTGCAACAACAACAACATTTTTGCTATAAATAGTTTAATAGGTTTGCTATAAAATTATAAATGCTTAATGTAAAATTTATTGTGTTATAATAAATATTTTAATTTTCTATTTAAAAAAATGTACAAACTTCATAAAAAGGAAAGAAGTTATTTTATATTGATCTTGTCTTCCACATAATCACAATAAGCTTTCAAACGATAAAATAATGTTAAAAAAGTACCAAACAAAACTGTCAACTATGATCAATATGACATTACATGCATTTGTTTTGTTCTCTTTTTGCAAAGCCTACTAATTAATGTATGATCAATGTTCTACAAAAAACAACGCAGTGTTCACTATCGTAGATATTCTTTTGCTAGCGATTTTCTTAAAAATTTTGTTATGTAAGGGTATAAAAGTTTTAGTGCGTTGAAAGAAAAAAGAAAATGTCTTTCAAACCGTATAAAAAAATATGTATGCTTCCATTAAAAAAACAAATAACTCCTAAAAAAAACAAAATAAAACAAAAATTTGACATGAAAATATTTTGGGAAATACTGTATCAAACAACTTTTATTTGATTCTTCTTTCCAATAACAAAATAAGTGGGGGTGTCAAAGCAAAACAACTACCCGCGCTATTTACATGGCAATCCGAAATGTACATCAATCCCTCAATAAAGACGAACACACCATAGTCATGTGTGTTGATCTCTCAAAAGCTTTCGATAGCGTTGACCACGAGATACTGCTAACGAAATTAGAACACTATGGTATACGAGGGACCGCCCATAACTTTATAAAAAGTTATCTCTCGGAAAGAAACCAATACGTTGCCGGAAAAGACTCGTCAGGTGAATTTCTAAAATCTAACAAAAAGAAAATCAAAAAAGGAGTCCCGCCAGGATCAATCTTAGACCCCCTGTTATACATACTGTACACTAATGATTTTCCAGATTTTGCCAAAACTTCCCTTATACAATTTGCCGATGACAAATCTACTATTATTAGTGAATCGGATTCCAAAAATTATTAATCGTTATCTATCTTTCCATAGTTTTGGAATTGCAGTTTGTAGTTCAGAAACAACAGATGATTTTAGATTCGTCTTTAGCTCCTTAAAATACTAGAAAACCTGACTTAACATAACCAACCTAACCTGGCCTAACCTAGCCTTACCTCAAATTTTTTATAACAAAAATAAAAATATTCACGGATTTTTCTACTTCGTAAAGAAATTCATAATTTTTATGATTATTTTTATTAATTAATTATGAATATTTGTTAAGTTTTATATCAAACTAATTATTTTTATAGCACTTATTTTTAATAGCAAAGAATATGTTTTATAGCAATTGCACTTTTTTGTAGTAGATACAAAAATTTTGGAAAAATATTAATATTTTTCGAGCATTTAATTTGTACTCAAAAAAATACAAAGCATCACTAAGTGGCATTTTAAGACTATGTTGTCTAATTTAACCAACCTTGTGCTTTTCTCACTATCTACGTGATCCCAGTGGTACATGGTCAGTATAAGTCGATATCATTAAAAATATGTTCACTGGAGTACGTCAGGTTAAAAACATTTCGATATGTCAAATCCATAAACTAGAACTAGTCTACATATAGGTACATGTCACACACATTTTTGCTGCTGACGGGCGTTATATTACGACGTATCAAGTTCGCGTTGGATACAACCTATACCCCAAAACAAATAATATGAAGCAGAGGAACTGAAGTGAAAATTTAATGTACTCTCGTTTCGAATCTCAAATTTCGAATGCCACGGCTTTTTCATTTAAATTCACTTGAAAACAATACAGTCGACAATAGCGACTCCTCAGCGGCGTGGCGGTTTAGAATTTCTAAAAACGTTTTACAAGCAACGCCTTTCCCTGCTACTCTTCAAACGAAAGACGCACATTCCATTTTGATTTAACATGTTTGTTCTGAATAATATTAAAGCTCAATTATCGTTTGTCATAAAAACATCCCCTTCATAATTGTACTCGAATGTTGTTCATAATGCGAGATCGGCTTTCAAAGGCAAAGACCATGAATAACCAGGATTATGTCAAGTGGAAACACTGAACTAAGACAGAACAAATCACTGAACTGAATGCGTATCATATTAAGTAGAAGGTATTATAAAATAACACCACTATCGCCATATCCATTTCAATCCATGAATGGTAACTTAAGACCCATTCTCTTTCTGAAAACAAAGAGCAGGCCTGTACTTTATCAACAACGGCGCAGTTGAAATAATTCCTTACTGAGAAGCTTCATTTTGGATTTATTTCAACAACAACAATAATGCCACTACATACTGTTTTTATCAACGAAAACTGTGAACCACAATAATCATCATCTACAGCAGCGAACCACAATAATCATCATCTATAGCAGCGATTCCCAACTTGGGTCGCGAACTGTTTTGGGATTGGTCGCCGTAAATATTGACCCTAAACGTATGAATTTAAAAAATTTAATTTAAATAATATTTTGGGTATACTTTATTGCAGGGAATATGTGAAAAATACATTTTTCTACGACCACTAATGTAAATGACTCGTACCGTACAGCCTGCATGCATAGTAAGTGGGTCCTTACGCACGGTAAACAAAAAGCACAGTTTTTTTTATAGAAATGAACAAAGTAGGCTCACTTCAAACAGTTCCTGCATGCTTAGTAAGTGAGTTATAACGCACGGTAAGCAAAACGCACACTTGTCTAGAAACGTCAAAGTAGGCTTACGTCAAAATTGACAACGAAGGTACATGTGTAGCCAAAAAGCCGTTAAAATCGTAGGTATTATGTGATCGTAGAAAAAGTAAGCTACATAACACGAGTTGTAAAGCAATTACGCACTCGCCGCGACGCGGCTCCGTGCGCAACTTTTCCACTCGGGCGTAATATGCTTCTTACAACTCTTGTTATGTAATATACTATTAAAAAAACATTCACAAAATTTTAACTGTTTTAAAAAACAAAAAATGTTGCTGAAGAGCAACATTTGTGCACAACAATAAGTAAAATGTGTTGTTGAAGGGCAGCTTTGTACAAAGCAATAGATAAAATATGTTGCTGAAAAGTAACATTTGTGCAAAACGATAAATAAAATATGTTACCGAAGAGTAACATCTGTGCAACCCGACATTTATTTTAGGTGCAAATTATTTTATTATAACATAGAGCTATACCACATTTTTCAGTTTGTAATTACATGCCACTATAAAACGTTTTTTCATGTAAACAGCAAGAAAATTTCGCAACGTCAAATTTGTAATTAATGCAAAATGTTGCTAATTGCCAACATAATTTTTATACTACTGCCATTCATGTACGGAGATACAATATTGCATAGTAATTCGATAAACTTAACTTTGATCTGTTGGAAACTTTTTTCTACGTTAAAATATTCTATAATTTGAATACCTACAAAAATTGTAAATCTTTAATGCTATAATAAAACCTAAAAATTAGGTTGTGATTTGATGACAAATTTTCGAAAACTACTTCCCTTTATGAAATTGTTTCTTGACATATGCATTACTAGAAGTGTTGTGTATCATTAACAAGAAGAATTGTGCCAAAATAATTTTTATGGTTTTTACATAATACAAGAATATACAGTGCGTACAAAAAGTAACGTAACGGATCAATACCTTGTCTTCTGACAACTTTACCAAAAAAGTTTTTTACAAAATTTGTTCGTGGTAATTTACTACTACATAACCTTAAATTATTTTCAACTATACACAGTGTTTTGTTTTTGCACACCGATACGTCACTTCGTTTTTTTAAATGGAACACTCAGTATATTTTATAATTCTTAGATGTAAAATTTAATTTTCTTTCAGAAATATACCTATAGGTTTTATGTATCTAAAATCAGTAGGTTTTGAGATGTTTAAGTTTTTATAAAAATATTGACAAAAACAGGAGTCTAAAAAAATAATGATATTTCATAACTTGGCTATATCAGAACGAATTCCTTTAAAACTTTGAAGGACAATAAAATGATAGAGATTTTTGACTAGGTAAAATTTTAAAATAATGGAAAGTGTGTTCCTTATGCCCGGTCAATTTAGCCAAACTTCAAACACCAATAAGTCAGTTTTATTAAATGGAACACACTATATATTTTTACATTTTTTTATTGATAATGTATAATTATCTTCGAAAACTACTCCTTACATGTGTGAAATTGGATTTTCAGAAACAATATGTATTAAAATATTTCGAAATAAACACCTTGCGTATGAAAATATCAATATGTAGGTACGTCAAAGAGATCATTAGAAAAAATATAAAACAAACCCATTCTTCATATACACCTTTACACCTACTTCATCATGTATGTGATAAATAAATTAATCTTTTAATTAAGCATACCAAATAGAAAAAGTAAAATTTAGTAAAACGATTTTTTTTAATAAACCCTTTTTTTTTAAATACGCATTACAAGCGAGGGTCGGTTTTTTGAAAGTGGGTCGCGACCTATAAAAGTTTGGGAGGCCCTGATCTGTGAAGTTGATGAAAAACATCGTTACTCACCGGTATATGAGACATTTGGTTGACATGGTCATTTTCTAGTTTAGCCAGGATAGGTTTTGTAGAATCTAAGGCCATAATCATTGTCAATCATCTGGAAAAAAAATGAACATTATAACTTTTGTCATTTACAAGCAAATAAATATGTATACACCAATATTTGCTCTAAAAACAAATCTTAAACGAAACAATTACTCAATTAAATTTTGCTGCAAACAAAGGACTGGCTTTCCAACCATCATCAATCTGAAAGATTAAAAAAACTTGAAAATTGTTACTGATTATTAAAGAAACCTGTCAAGAAAAAGCACATCAAATTTATTTTAAATTAGTGCCTACACAAAACTAATAATTCAAGTTGTGTTAAACGTTATTACAGAAAATAAACGTTCAACAACTAATATTACAGTAAAAGGTAAATTACAAGAGTACGTTCCTAATAAGAATTAATAATCAGGATTGGCTAGTAATCCTGCATAACAGGTAATTTGCAAAGTGTACTGGAATTTAATCACGTACAAAAGTAGATGTGCAAGAATGATTTTTCCATATCGACTTATTTATTGGGTTCGTGTATAAAACACTTTTATAAAACAGTTAGAAAACTTCTGGCTTATATGAAACAGCATATTATTCAAATTTTAAAACTAAAGTAATAATTTTAGCCTTAGACGAACTCCCAAATAAACCGTAACTAAAACCAATAGTGTTTAGATACAAAACTTCAAAACACATCAACACATTGACGACTGTAAACGTTCGTCTCTGTTTATTTATTCCAAACGAACAAATTAGGGCCAAGTGTAAACGCACTTGCTTCAAGTACACGTTACAAAGTTTCAATCGCTTTGATGTACTATTTACAGACCAATAACAAGGAACATTAATTTCCAGTGTATATTTTCTTTAGTCACCCTTTTAAGCATCTTAAGATCGTTACATAGTTACAAATCTGTACTGAGAGTACGATAGAGCTCTAAATTTAATACTAGTTGATGATAATGATGTTAATAACTGTTTAAAATAAACGAATGTGACCTGAAATGGTGCACATGTTCAAATAATCGTCTTTATGCACGCCTATGTTTAAAATTTGAACATAAACAAACAATGGCAACCACCAAAATGAATCGTTTTATATTGGAATATTTAATGGTTCATGTTTATTATTTTATTATTAACTCAAAAACGGTAGGTTTACGAGAAAAACGAAAGAATAAAAAAAGGTTTCTAAATAAATCAACCTATAAAAAAAAATTTAATTGCAAAATTTCAACCCACCAAAAAGTTCTGACAAAAAAACCAACAGCGGTCGCACTTTTCAGCCCCCTGTGAAGGTGGGAGACGATTAAAAATATTACTAAGCGAAACCTTTTAATAAGTATAAAACATCTACCAAGTATCATTCTCCTACATACATCCAAATATGAGAAATAAAATAAAAATCTAATTTTACCGCTCCCCTTTAGGGGGGTGTAACTCCGAAAGGAAACTCCTAAGGAAAAAATTTTATGTGATAGATCCCCCTTAATTATCGATAAGGAATCACCTCCCGGATTTTTTAGCAATACTTAAAAAACACCCTGTATATAAAAATCAAAAAAAGAAACAGAGGAAAAACTAGACCAAATATTAGGGTTGATAATGGAAATGAACAAAGGTCCAAAGGATATAAAGCTAGAACAGAAAGAGATCAAAAAGGAAATTCAGGAAAGTGAACCGCAACAAAGAAAATTTGGTGATGAACTTCTAAAACTAAAAATAGAAAATGATTTCTTGAATAAGAAAAGGAGAAAATACGAGAAGAACTACAAAAAGTAGGAAAAAACATTAAAGATAATAAGAAAAGAACAAAGGAAAAATAATGTCATAATGCATGGCCTTAAGATTGACCCAAACGACCCATCAATGCTAAAAGAAGGAATTAAAGATTTTCTAAGCAACTAACTGAGATTAGACATCATCCCAAGATCAGTGACCAGAACAGGAGAAAGAACATGTGTCATAGAATTGAATAACAAAAAAGATAAAAGCGAAATCATGATAAACAAACGTAAACTGAAGAATAGGAAAGGGGAAAGTAGCTATATCTATAAATGATGATATGACACCAAAGGAAAGGGAGAAACAAAAACAACTAAGAACATTTGCTAAAACGGAAAGAGAAAAAAGTTGGAAGTTAAATTTGGGAATAGCAAAGTAATTGTAAATGGAGAAAAATTGCGATGGAATAATAGAAGTTGGAGAATTGAGAAGCAAAAACCAAAAAACTAACAAAGTATAAGCAGGACGGAAACAAAGGAAAAATATTGGCAATGAAAGGGTAAGGGCACTGGAAAAGAATAACAAAAATGGAGCTAAACGAGGCAAAATAAAGGAGAAGAAAAGAAATAATTACAGTAAACTAGGAACTTGTAACGTAGAAAGTATTACTGTAAAGGTGTAAAGGAGAGAAATTGGTTACCGAAATAGACAAGATAAACAGAGATTATCTAGGTGTAACAGAAACGAAAAAGAAAGGGAATGATAATAGAAAGCCACTAAGAGGGACATACATATCCAAGATATTTGAGTCTATTATGTACCAAAAAATCTTCAAACATGTCAAACCACATATATCAGAAAATCAACATGGTTTTATGCCGCAACGTTCGACAGTATCTAATTTTACGTTTTTTGTACAGGATGCATGTGAAGCATTAGATGAAAACATACAAATGGATGTAGTGTATACGGATTTCGCGAAAGCGTTCGACAGAGTTGAACATGCTATTTTATTGAAAAAACTACATTATTATGGGTTTTCTACCAAATTGCTTAAACTTTTAGAGTCTTATCTAGAAAACAGGGTTCAATATGTGGTTTTTGACAGCTGTTCGTCGTCTAGGTACAAAGTTCACTCAGGTGTCCCTCAAGGTGCAAACCTAGGGCCTTTGTTATTTTTACTGTTTATAAATGACTTGCCGTCAGTTATAAAGTATTCAAAAAATACTCTTTTTGCTGATGATCTTAATATTTGGCACCCAATAAAAACAATCGCCGATTGTGAACGACTTCAATATGACATTGATAGCATCCTAAAATGGAGCATTGAGAATAAATTGTATTTCAATGTTACTAAATGCTCTACCGTATCCTATCACGAAACGAGCCAATAGTATATAACTATACAATGAACAATGTACCATTAATTAAAAAAACATCAGTTAAAGATTTGGGTGTAACATTAGATCGAAAGCTTAACTTTGCTGAGCACGTAGATGCAATTACACAGTCAGCATATAAGTCACTTGGGTTTATATTACGAAACACTATTGCTTTCAAAAGAGTAAAATCTTTTTATATTTTATATAACTATTTAGTTCGAACTAAAATGGAGTATGCATCGGTTATATTTCATACTTCGGGTTCCATACAACCGATGCCATCGGTTGTATGGAACCCGAAGTATGAAATATACAAAAGTCAGTTAGAGGCAGTACAAAAAAGATTCATACGTTATGTAAAGTTCAAAAAAACTGGTATTTATCCCTTTTTAGAATATGAAGTCTTGTCCCTCGAAAGACGAAGGTGCATGAACGACTACATATTTATCTTTAAAATTATTAATCATGAAATATACGTTCCATTAGATTTTCTAAACAAAATTTCATTTTTGGTTCCTCGTCTAAGTAGTCGTTCAGTTGATGTTTTTTACTTGAGGAAACCCCGCACAAATATGCTGCAACTATCACCGCTGCATAGAATTTGTCTAATAGCGAATATTTTATCAGGTTTTATTGATATTTTTTGTAACTGTTCGCTGGTAAAACTTAAGAACAGGTTAGTATCCACTTTGCATGCTAATGATAACCTTTTTTTGTATTAAATTAATTTGTATTTGTGTATTTACACGTTTTTTATATGTACTATGTACTTTATATTTACTTGTAATATTATACTTATAATGTTATGTAGGTACACTACTTTCTTGTAAGTAGGGGTTAGCCCCCTGTTAGAAAGAATTAAATTAAATAAATAAATAAATAAATACATTGGAGTTGAAAAAGATGGGAATATTATATTTCATTTTATTTATAAGATTATTTGTATTATTTAAGAAAATAATAATTGACTTGGCCTTACATCCGAAAGCGTAAAAAAGGCTTTAGGATTATGTATGTATGTTTTTATAACTTCATACTTGTAACCTCCCCATGGCTAATTATACTCAGCCAACATTTTTGTAAGAATATTTTCCACTTAGTGTTATACAAAGAACAAAACTGCTTTAGAATTGTCTAGCATTTTACATACCTGTAAAAATTTTGTAGGTAGGTACACATAATACAAATTTCTTTAGAAAAACGACCCCGTATCCAGAATCCACTTATACATTTATATTTACCGTAAATGAAAGATTTAAAAAGCAAAAATGACCGCTATCATTCCGCTAGATAACTGCTCTACAAGTGATTACCACAGCAGTACTAATAGATGTTACCCGACAAAATAAAAGAAGAGAACGGACGAAGGGTGTTAATAACCAAGAGTGTAAACACAAAGTCTGGGGCGGCATAAGAATTTGTATCCACTCGGGTCTCATTTTTAATTAAACCTTTGTAAGGAAGCTGGAAAGTTTGAAAAGGAGTTCAAATAGCTTTGTACGTATATCGTAATGAGCTCCACAACTGGCGCAAACTAATGCGGGGACATATTACAGAAACATTCTCGCAAGAAAGGAGCTTCGTTGTTTGAAGATCTAAAGATTCCTGAACGAAAAACCAATAGTAGTAATATTAAATATGCTAGGATTACGTTTATCTTTAAAAAAAATGCAACTTGTGCATTATTGAAAAAAAACTACATCAACCCTTACTTATATATTTTTCTAAGTGTAAACACATTTAATTATTTTGTATTTATATAAATTTAATATTTTTTCATTATTTCGAGGAGTTGTTATTCGAGAAATTTTCCTTTTGAGGAATTTTCCATTCGAAAAACTGTTTTTCGAGCAATTTGCCTTCGAACAATTTTCACCAAACCGAAAAATATAGAAACACAACTAATAAAAATGCACTACACAATAACTTATACAAACTAGAAATAATTACGAGAAAAACAGAGATGACAACTAATGACAATGTTGCCATATGTATTATTTTCATTCAAATCAGTGATTAACATATTAACACCAATTTTTGAAAGGAAAACCACAATATCTAGGAAAAATATTATTCGAAATTTATTTTTATTCTAAATCGCAGCTTTTTCATTTGCAAGTATTAAATAATAACGCTTATTAAAGGACTAAATGTCAAAACTTTGAGGACCTCTTGCAGACACAGCAAGCATAGTACAACATTTTTGTATTAAGATTTCCGACTTAGAATTTTACGAAGAACATCGTCACGTGTAGCGCTTCCACCAATTTATACACACCCTGTATTAAACCCTTATTCTCCTAGCGTCGTCAAATGACGACGTTTACCTGTCCTGTAATAACGGTGTATTGTCAGGTACCTGATGATTTTAAACCTGTCAGCTTAAGTTTAATTATTCAGGTAAACAATTGTTTTCATAAATGTAGCCATTGCATCGCAGTAAGTTGCAGACTTCGAACATATTTAATTGTTAAAAGTGACCAATTTACGAGAGAACACGAAAACCATGACGTCGTCAAAAAAGTAAGTACTAAATAATATAATTACGGTAAAAATATTTTATTTGTTTACATATTTTGAATACATAATAGTCAAGTGTTTTTTATATAAAATGTAATTATTTATAATAACATTTATAAGGGAGTTATTTCGCTATAAATTTGATTGTCGTCATATGACGACGCTAGGAGAATGCATGTACTAACATACCCTATTTGTCCTTAGATTTTTGAGTGTAGCCGAAATGATGGATTTGTTAGAAAATGATGATAGTGACCAAGATATTTTTATTGAACCACCTGCGGTTAATGAGCTAACAGACGAAGATTCAGATGAAGAAGAAGGGACGAATATAAACTGTTTATCCAGAAATCAACTAATGGCACCGGCAGAGAAAAACAGACCAGAAAAGAAGTTTCAACTATTTGCAACCTAAACAAAATACCAAAGATCACCAAAAAATCAAAAAAAGATCAAATTATATGGAGCAGTGGCGGTAAAAGTATACATATACAACCTAGTCAATTTCATCTTATGGCAGAAGAAAATATTGATGAAGTCACTGCTGTTCAATATTTTGAACGGTTTTTTGATGATACTTTAATCGAATTAATTATTACTGCCAGTTCCGAATATTGCTTATCAAAAAACTGGCCAGATATAAAATTAACCAAAGAGGAACTGCGAGTATTTTTTGCCATTTTAATTGTTTCTGGGTACAATCCATTGCCAGGAAAAGCAATTTATTGGAGTACATGTAGTGATTTGCGCAACATTGCGATATATGAATCTATGCGGAGGGATATATTTGATAATATCATGAAATCACTTCATTTTAAATCAAATTTAAACTTAGACAAGCTCGATAAGTTTTCCAAATTACGACCATTAATTTCATATATTCAAAAAAAATGTATGGAAAATTATACACCCACCTCAGCAATATCGCATGATGAGGCAATGGTGGAATACTTCGGTAGGCACGGATGTAAGCAAGCGATTAGAAATAAACCAATACGATTTGGATACAAGGTTTGGTGTCAAAATTCACCATCTGGTTATCTAATCGCCTTTGATCCTTACCAAGGAAAAACTTATCGAGGAAATGAAATAATGGAGAGTAAATTTGGTAAATGTTCATCTACAGTGCTTTACTTGCTAGACCAATATCCTATATATACCTTGCTTTCAACCTTATCATAGTTTATAAGTTTATAGTTTATATGTCTCAAATTTAATTTACATTGTAATATACTTTCACAAATAAATCTGAAATTATAAAACATACCAAGATTATTATTATTTGTACTCATATTCCCCTAAGTCAGGACCTGCGTCCTGTAATTTAATAAAAAGTGATTTTTCATGTATCTATGGCCATTTTTAAACAACTGATTGAATTTCAAAACATTTTGATAAATATTTCTTAATTCCGGAGAATAGGGGTTAATACTAACCATTTTTATACTTCGTTTGTAAAGAAAAAAGTTTCTTGAAAATAATGTGAACCCCAGTAGAAATATACGTTTCAGTGGCTTAATCTATAAAGCAAGACCTTGGTAAACAAACTACTTGTCTCATAAGTAACTTTATATCCAAAGTAATTCAATATTTAATATGTCTTTAGCTGGGGGAAGGGCACACTTTTCTTCAAGTGTTACATTTCAAGTTGTGCACGTGCTGTAACCCTTGTGTGGATTCCTGGAAACATTTTTACCTCTCAGTTACACAAGTATTGAACTATGGCTTCTTAACAAGTTCCAGACATTTAGGGCTACAACTCAATAAAATGTCTCAAACTTCGAGCTAAAAACTTTTGTTAGCTCTTTCAAAATTGCTACGCCACAAAAGCAAGTACTTTTTGCTGTTTTATATGTACAAAAGATTTTTAAAAAACGCAGACAGTAAAGTGTTAGGCCGGTGCTTTTTATTTATTAAACAAACCAGATCAGTACAACCGAGGCAATCGTAAATTATTTGATATGATTGCCAAATAATAATTAACGAACAATATTTTAATAGCAATAAATTCTGTTCCAGTATCTCGAAAATGTACACTTCATAGTTGTATTTAATTACTGCAATCGACATTATTTCAAAAGTAAATTTGATATGTTGCTACTGAAAGAGCACACGACGAATATATTAATTAACTGTCAGCACCAACACCACCCCCATCCAATTTAATCTGATTGAATCCATGACATACATCATGAGGCTGCAACAGCTGATTTTTACATGTACCAGCTTACCTCATTACTAATGATAAATAGAAACTAATTTAAAACCAGAAAAGAGATATCAGAAATAATTAATTTTAATCACCTGCAGTTTAACTCCAATAAATTCTTTGGCATAACTATTGTATTAAATACAGGGGTTTGGAGCGGAGCGCGGAGCTGGAGCGCGGAGCAGTGGAGCAATGGGTTTTTGCCCGGAGCGGGAGCGGAGCCCGGAGCAAATAATTTTGATTGCTCCACTGCTCCACTTCACTATTATAAACTACAATATTTTTTTTTAATTTTTTTTCCCTCATGGTTATAGTATTTAATAAAATTATAAATAAACTAAATTTGATTTTTTTGGAGGTAAAATTATTATAATGTAACTTTTCTGAATATTAATTTTCATTATTTTGTATTTGAATTTTGAGAAATTTTAAAGAATTTTTTTTTTAACTTTTGAAGATCAATAATTTGTTCATTTATTTAACTTCACTTGTTTCTTAGGGTCAAATATTGTAATTTTTGGTCCATTTCCACATATCTCATAAAATTTTAGCTTTGTTTTTAAAAACAAATTTTTAAATAAAAAAATTATTTTATTAATATTTGGAGCGCGGAGCGGAGCGGGAGCGGAGCGTGAGCAGGCATCTTGATGCCGGAGCGGAGCGGAGCGGAGCAACTAAAAAATTGGACTGCTCCAAACCCCTGATTAAATATCTACTTACTGAATTTTACACATCCTATTAATATTTAAAAAAGTATACTAGGTGCTCATATTTAAAAGATGTTGGGCCATACAAAGATTGTCAATTATTATTGAATTTTTACAATACAATTTATAAGATTTAAAAGTTCACCATTTTTCTGTGCATGGAGCTGCATTGACCAAACTTTATTTACTATGGATCATATTATTATAAATGAGTATTAATCAATAAACGTGAAAAATAATTTTTATTAACCCTATAATTCAAAATAACCTGTCGAATTTATGGTTGAAAATAAGGAATGTTAATAGAAAAAGACCTGTGTCAAACAATTTATTGTAACTTATTTAAAGGAAAAATAAGCTTAGAATGCGATTAAGGATTATTTACACCCTAATTATATTATTTATTAATAAAATGTTGTTAATGAAATCAATATCTCCAAATCGATATAAAATGACAACCTTGTTTTCACCTAACATCCTTTATTTGAGGCTCAACATTAACTAGTAAAAGTTTCATGTCAAACCAACAACAAACGAATTTTATGCAATTAATTATGTGGTAACCGCTACACAATTTATAGTCTGATGATGCGATTTAACTCGGTCGAATATGCCGCATTGTTGGGGAAATCAGTAAATTCCATACAGCATTGTGTCGCCAATGTTATCTGATTGTTTATAGACACCGTCAATATAGGCATTAATTTAATCCGCAGTTATGTTTGAATGCAAATTACGTACATATTGTAAATACCTCTAAAACGATATTATAATGAAATTGCAACTATATGTATATAGATCCGGAATGAAAAACGATTTACAAATACACTTTTTGTTAAAAAAATCTATCACAGACGACGCCACACATGTACCTACACGTTAGCACGTAGACATATGTAGTTGCAAAAAAAGTTAGTTCATTTAATATGATACTATGTTAGCTGTCACCAACACTGACGTTAAGGGTTTGGATACGAATATGTAAAAAAAAACGTGAAGTTTCTTTCTAGCGACGATGCCTTTAGAGAATATGTCTCAATGAATCTTATTTTGTTATTTATTTTATAACAGATATTTATTTTGAGTGTAATGAGTTGCCCATATTTCAGCGTTCTAAAAATATACAGTAATTTAAAAAGTGTGTAACAAATGAAAAAGTTTTTCATCATTAATGTCTCAAAAAAGCGCATGGTTTAAGTTTAAGATTAAAAAAAAACAGTTCCATGCAAATTAACATGACATTAGCTTTAACTGAAAAAAAAGTTATTGATAAAAGATGTTTGAAAACTAAATATACCGGGTGTTTCTTAAATATTGCGAGAAAATCGGGAGGTGATTCCTTATCGAAAATTAAGGCTGGACTTTTATATAAAAAAATTTCATTAGACGTCTCCTCTCGGAGTTACTCCCCTAAAGGGAAGCGGTAAAATTAGGTTTTTATTTTATTTCTCAAATTTGGATAAATGTAGAATGTTTGGTACATGTTTTACCTATTCTTAATGAAAGGTTTCCAATAGTAATATTTTCAATCATCTCCCACCTTCACAGGAAGCCGTAAATAAATCAAGCTTTCAAAAAAAAAATTTAATTGCAAAATTTCAACCCACCAAAAAGTTCTGATTAAAAAACCAACAGGAGTCGCACTTTTCAGCCCCCTGTGAAGGTGGGAGATGATTGAAAATATTACTATTGGAAACCTTTCAATAAGCATAAAACATCTACCAAATATAATTCTCCTACATAGGTACATCCAAATTTGAGAAATAAAATAAAAACCTAATTTTATCGCTCCCCTTTGGAAGGCTGTAAGGAGACGTCTAATGAAAAAATTGAATACAAAAGTCTCCCCCCTTAATTTTTGATAAGAAATTTCCCGATTTTTTTTGGAATATTTAAGAAACACACTGTATATGTATAAATAATCTATTCCCTCTTTAGCCATAGGGTGTAAGGGTGGAGTTTTCCCATAAAACCAAAATTAGTTCTTTATAAAAAAATTCCAGTCCTTTCTATTTTTTTATTTACTTCCTATCCTTAAGTCGTTTAAATTTCGATTGCAAAATGTACATGAAACAGAAAAGACAATGTCGAACAGCTGTTTTGAAATCGAAAAGATATATCTGTCAGCACAGCATGATATGAAAACTGACATGATGCGCCAAATCTATACATTCATGCACCATACAATATGTTGATGTCACCCAAAGTTACCGCTGCCACTTGTATTCATTTTATATATGAAATCCGCTATTTGCGTCAGATTTCGAGCAGGTGTGTAAAGATTGCAGAACAGGTCACAGAAGGCAAGACGGATGTGCCCGTCAGACATGTTTATGTCAACATAGATGTGTTTTACGATCATGGTGAATTTAGTTTATTCTTGAAATGCAACTGTAGTTACAAACCTACACTGAGCAAGCTTCACTAACGCCGTTTACCTCAGCTATGTTATACCGTCTTACAAGTGTTTTTCTTTGAACATTCTAAACAGTTAGCCTTTGATGAATTAAATATATGAATCGCTGATTGTCAGTGGCGGACTGGGCCGGCGGGACATCGGGAGGAATCCCAGTGGGCCGGTCGCTCTGAGGCCGCGACCCACAGTACTTGTTAAGATTTTTATGAAAAAATTATTTGCAATATTATTATTTCGGTTAGTAATAAATAAAGATTAAGTTACAACATCGCATAATTTTTGTACCCCTGGCCCTCCCAAGCTTTATAAGCTGACTACGTCTCTATTTGTGTCTCTGCTATGTCCGACGTTTTCGTTAAATTTCACCGTCCGGGCTGTGTTTTTGAGACCAAGTGATATTGATATTATACCTTACTAGAATTTTAGTTTTAATATTTTAGTAATTAATAAACAATTATTAAACTGCAGACTGATTCTTTACATTCATTGTGAGATTGTGAGTTTATTCTGGTTATAATTTTTAATCAAGGAAAAATGGAAAATTTAGTGCACGTGATGTTGAAAAATCTAACATTGATCAAGATTTGCATTCATCAAATTCGACAAACGAAGACAATATAATCTGTCCCGTTGAAACAGACAAAATTGAAAAGTCGATTATCAACGCAAAGTCTTCATGTTTAAGTCTAACTTATCAAGTAACAAAAATTTTGAATGCTTATCAGCTAATTATTTCACAACACCAACAAGTCAAAATTTTGAGGATTTTTTTAACAAACATCCTTATAACCGAACTATTGCCAACTTATTTGCCATTTAAGCCAAATGTTATATTTTACAGAGATGATAATATAAATAGACAATGGTTATCATATTATTTGGAAAAAGAATCTCTATTTTGTTCCTTGTGCTTGGCATACATAAGAACGAATGTTCGTTTGTAAATGATGGAACGAAAGACTGGAAGCATAATCTGCAAATAAAGAACATGAAAATAATACGATTCATGAAAATTGTGTTTATAGCCATATGCTTAAACTTAAAAAAAGGATATTTATGGGTCAATGAATGGGTCAAATGAAGGAAGCTCACGTCAAAAAAAAATGCTCTTGAAAGCAAGCAAGTATTGGAAAGAATTATAGATGTTGTAAAAACTAATTGGAAAAATGGGTTTAGCTTTTTGGGCTCACAGATCGGAATCTGCTAATTCATTCTCATTAGAGAACAATGGGACTGAACATGGAAATTTTTTAGAAATAATTTTATTATTATCTAAACATGACAACATTTTAAAATTACATCTTTTTGGGTTATTAATTTTTTGGGGGCCGGTCTAGCAGGTTTTTCCCGGGCCGGTTGAATTTCCCAGTCCGCTACTGCTGATTGTAAAAACAACCTAAGTCCATTTTACCTAACTTTTGGGAATATTGAAGAAACTGTTTAATTTATATTAAGGTTTCACAAACACATCAGACGAAATTTGTTTTTGAAGATCAACTGAGGTGTTATTAAAACACTAAGTAGAGATATGAATCTATCATTTTCGCATTTTTTACTATCGCCAGTCTTGAATATCTGTAATATAACAGATACCTCCCAGTCCTTTGGAATATCTTTTTCCTACCAATTCAATAACGCATAAAACGGAAATATTTTTTTAGCAATTTTTAATAACTTCTGAAATAGAAGATTCGAATTAAGCACCAAATTTTGTCCTTATTCAATCGACTTCGTTCTTAAGATAAGCGAAATCCCCATATTTAGTCTATAGTTGGAGATAATCTGTATAATGCAATATTATTTTTATGTTCATCAATTTTTATTCAAGATTCCACGAACTTTCCAAACTCCCTTTTCAATTTTGTATTACACTTATGGGGATTGTCCTAAGGTCCCATATAACTTTTATAATGTCAGTATTTACAATCGCTTTTCAGAAAACGTTTCCCTGTACATTTTATTGTAGACACAGGGCCGAATTCATAACCGCCCCTTGAGGATATCTTACGGTATGGAGTTCCGCTTATGTTGAAGTTCTCATAAGTAATCAAATAATGACATTTAAAGGTTTAGTTGTGTATCATTATATCATAGCTTTCGGCACTGATATAATTCAGTATCCAGTCTGACTACAAGACAAAAACCAACGTTTTTTAAGCTCAAATGTTTCTAATAATGATTTATGTGTCATGCTTACGTATATTTTTAAATTTTGATATCTATAAATTTTTTAATATTGCTGATATACTTTTTGAGTGTTAAAATTAACAAAAAAAGTAAAAATAGGAACTTTAATTTCACATTTGGGCACATTTTTAATTTTCATGTTTACTTCTATTAGTTTTTTGATGTTGAAGCCTTATTTACTTTTCTGTTTTCCGTCTTCCTTGTCCCATTTCCACTCTTCTGTTCCTATATATAGCTTTCTGTACCCCATTTTGGTTATTTTTCCGTTTTCATTTTTCCGTTAGCTCTATTCCTAATTTGCTTTTGAATATCTAGATCTTTCTTTAAAGTCATCCTACATGAATAGCTTTTCTCCTATCTTCGTTCTTAATTTCCTTTTATTTTGCATAGCTTTATTTGTTTCTTTTTGATTTGTTAAATTGGATTAAGCATGTTTTATCCCCTATTTTCAAAGCGTTTGTAACTTTCACTTTTATCTGAATTTCCTGTTGTATAAAGTTCTCCATAGCATTTTTCTGATCTTTTTGTACGTTTGTGTCCATCCTTAAACCCTGTAGTAATACCTTGTTTTTTTTTATCATTTTTTAGCTGTTCGATCCTATCATCCATATCTGTTACCAAGTTTTTGATTTCTTGGTTCTCCTCGTGCAATTTTTGGTTTTCCTTTCGCAATTCTATAAATTCCTTCCTATTTTCCTTTTGCTCTTCCCTCATATCGTTAACCTCCGCTGACATATTCATTTTTTCTCCCATTTCTCGCATCATATTGATAATTGATTCTGTTTTATTCCATTTTTATTAGATTTATAACCGGTGCTTCTTTTGAATGCATCATTTTCCTCTCCGTCCTCCTCCCGATCGCTCTTTTTTTTTCTATAATTTTCGTCTTCACTGTAGATTTTTCTGCGTTATGTTATAATATAATGTTTTTTTTAAATTGTTTTCTGAAGAAAGGGCACACTTTTAATTTCTTATGAAAAAGTTACTTGCAAATTGAACGGGCTGGGTGTATTAATTATGATTCAGGGCGTAAACAACGAGTAATTGTACGTCAACATTAAAGATGCAAGATACATGTATTAAATTCGAATCACTGCATCTCTTAACAGTCCCATTTACATAACAAATCTCGAACAACAATGCACATCAACGATAGACGTCTAAGATAATATATAGAAAACAATAGACCGGAAACGCAATGGATCCAAATTAGTATTGATTATGACAAATAGTAACATCAACTAACGCTAAGTGATTATATTCAGCAGACAACATGTGACACAACGCTTCTGACATATCATTACCGTAATTAGCTGTAGAATAGCTATGTCTCGCAAATACACACATGTTCGTTCGTACGTACGTACGTGTTTGCGGTTTGTTGACTGTTAATTATAACACGATTATAACTAAATGGAATCCACATACTGCGGTTGGTTGTATTTACTGTGGCAGGACTTAACATAATTACTACAAGGATTTTCGCAGATGACACTTTTTTCACACGGAGTAAGAAAGACGCTTTTTTCTTGTATAGTGTATAGGGTGGGCACATTTCGATGTTTTCATAGGGAATCTCGGTAACTATAAGAGTTGAAGAAAAACGGACCTCCCTTTCTCGATCTCTTTTTTCGAGAAAAAGTTAATGGTGAAAACTAAACTTGGTTATCGTCTTTTGTTTCCGAGTTATCACCGATAACTCGATTTTTCGACTTATCGTTTTATGACCATAATGTTAGCAGAGCATAAAGCGCGAGTGAGAGTGCATACAATACAGGGTGACCCAATTATACACCGCCAAAAAGTAGGTGCATATTCCTGAGTGAAAATGATGACCATTTGTCAAATATTTTGTTATCCGAAAATGCTTCCTTTCAAAGTTAGAGACCTCCAAAGTTGCAAGAAAAAAAAAACAAAAAATCGAATACGTCCTAGCCGTTGAAGCTAGAGCTATCAAACTTGGCCGAAATGTTTAGGTGTTTCCCATTAACTTTGTGGGATAATTAGAAAAAAAACACGTAATTGGAAGTATGATTTATAGTCAGGTCATCCGCTTAACACCTTCAGAATTTTTTTTCAAGCATGACATTAGCCAACTAAGTTTAGTAAAAAAAATATTTGAGGTGTATAAACAGAGTTTGTCGATGCATCTTTAGCGCGAATTTTCTCGAAAACAGCCACGTTTACAGCGAAAAACAAAGAGGGACGATTTTTTTCCTCTTAAGTCGTACTTTCTTATGGACGAATGACATTTTCAATTTTATTCTAGAGTAAAAAATTCTGAAGATGGTAAGCGGATGACCTGACTATAAATCATACTTCCAATTACGTGTTTTTTTTCTAATTATCCCACAAAGTCAATGGGAAATACCTAAACATTTCGGCCAAGTTTGATAGCTCTAGCTTAAACGGCTACGACGTAATCGATTTTTGTTTTTTTTTTCTTGCAACTTTGGAGGTCTCTAACTTTGATAGGAAGCATCTTCGGATAACAAAATATTTGACAAATGGTCATCATTTTCACTCAGTAATATGCACCTACTTTTTGGCGGTGTATAATTGGGATACCCTGTATAGTCAGAACAATCTAGAAGACATCAATGGAATACTCTAGTTCAGTGTTTCTCAAAGTTTTTACTCTAAGGACCCCTCCCAAAATAAAAAGTTTACAGAAAACCCCAATGATTTGTTTTGTAGACAAAATTTTGTTTGTAACTTAACCTGGCAAATAAATTTAATTGATTTTCGAACATAATAAAAGGCTCCGGGGCCCCTTCAAAAGACCCCCAAGGGTCCGAGGACCACACTTTGAGAAACACTGCTCTAGTTGTTAAGTATTTAGTTTCAAGAATTATTAGGGAAAAAATGACGGTTGGCCTATTAGACCAGTATTAATAACTCAAACACCGTAGGTGTTTAAAAAGAAGGCGGGGGGGAATTAAAACTACAGCATAAAAGCCATTGTTTCATTTTTAGAAGCAAATTACTTGTACTTATAGAAAATAACTTAAATAAACAATCTTGTCAAGACAAAAACCTGAAGGTGTACCGCTCGTGTTGCAATTAAAGCGATAACTTACACATTGTATATATAAAAGAAGTTATAAGCTTCTAAAAGGTGGTAGAATTTTTACCACGTAACCGCAAAATTATATGCCATAAATTATTCTTGCATACCCACTCCTTGGCGAGCCTCACGATTCATTCAATTATTTATATGACTTCTTCAAAATTATATTCGTGAACCGTTATTAGGCAGATTTACTGGCGGGTGTTTTAACTTACAAATATGCATCTCTTAAGAAAAAGGAACTTTTTACTACCTAAATTACTTAATTTCATAATACAACGTAAATGACTTAAGTAAATCGTTTTACATACCGGGTGCCCCAAAATATTTACGCATGGATCAACAATTTTAAATCAAACAGTGTGTGTAAATGTAGTCAAAAACTATGAAGTAAATTGCAGAAATTTTTTTTTTATTGCCAAAACTAAATGCAACAGTATGCGAATGGAACTTTTTCAAAATTTGGAAGAGTTCTAAAAAATCGTTTTAGGGCGTTTTTGAACAAACTAAAAATGGAAATGCATTGCTTATGATCTCTTTAATATTAGTAAAAAAATATAAAGAACGTTGCAAAATTTTAATTTTTGCAAAAGTAAAATGCAAAAGTATAAGAATGGAACTTTTTCAACATTTTTAAAAGCTCTCAAAAATTATTTTAGGCCGTTTTTGGACTATTTTAAATTGGAAATACATTAATTAGGATGTGTTTAATCTTTTTAAGTAATATAAAGACAATTGCGAAGTTTTCGAATTTATGCCTGAAAAAAATGCAAAGAACCTATAGATTTAAAAAAAAATCAAAATTTTGAACAGCCCTAAACAATTGTTTTAGGCCGTTTTTGAAAACACTTAAGGTGAAAATACGTTACTTAGGATCCTTTAACATTTTTAGAAAACACAGAGACCACTGCAACATTTTTAAATTTTTCCTAAAGAAAAATGCAAAGCTTGGAACATTTTCCAAAATTTTAAAGAGCTCTAAAAAATATATTAGGCCGTTTTTGAACAAGCTTAAGGTAAAAATATTTTGGTTAGGATGTTTTAAATTTCTAGAAAATATAAAATCCATTGCAATTTTTCCATGTTTTGTCAAAGTAAAATGTAAAAAGGTATACGATTGGAACTTTTTCCAAAATTTTGAATGCTTCTAAAAAAAATGTTTTAGGCCGTTTTTAAACAAACTTAAGGTGGGAATGCATTGTTTAGGGTGTCTTTAAAATGTCTAGAAAAAATAAAGATCATTCAACATTTTTAGAAAAATTAAAAACAATTGCAAAATTTCCAAAGTAAAATTTTAGCCTTAACACATGGAACTTTTCCAAAATTTTGAAGAGTTCTAAGTTGTTTAAGGCCGTTTTTAAACAAATTTAAGGTAGGAATTCATTGGTTAGGGTGTCTTTAAAATGTCTAGATAAAATAAAGATCATTGCAATTTTTCCATGTTTTGTCAAAGAAAAATGTAAAAAGGCATACGATTGGAACTTTTACCAAAATTTTGAATGCTTCTAAAAAAATGTTTTAGGCCGTTTTTAAACAAATTTAAGGTGGGAATGCATTGTTTAGGGCGTCTTCAACATTTTTAGAAAAATTAAAAATCATTGCAAAATTTTCAAATTTTTGCCAAAGTAAAATTCATAGCCATAACACTTGGAACTTTTTCCAAAATTTTCAAGAGTTCTAAAAAGTTGTTTTAGGCCGTTTTTCAACAAACTTAAGTTAGGAATTCATTGGTTAGGTTGCAAATTTTTGTAATTTTTGCGAAAGAAAAATGCAAACTGAACACTTGAAACTTTTTGCAAAATTTGGGAGAGCTGAAACAATTGTTTTAGGCCGTATCTTAACAAACTCAAAGTGGAAATGCATTAAAGATACACACTGACGTTTTTCAGAAGAATTAAAGTACTCCAAAAAAAATTTAAACAGCAATATTGAACGAGTAACTCAAAAAATAAGAGAAATTCTAAGAAAAATTAGTAGGTAACACGATTAATCGTTCTAATGACTCAGTAGTTTGACTCATTCTGATTGTTCCCTTTAAATTGACTGCAGGCCATTAAAATTATGACACTGACAAACGCCTAAAGTACAATAGAGAACAATTATCGAATCATTTCTGGTCCCACTTTTTTTAAATTACACTTTTTCTAATAATTCCCTACACAAAAAACAGAAAACGACGTGTCTACCCGTTTTTTTGTTTAACAACTTTTCTTCAAAGCACTTGCAAAAAAAACCTAAACCCATGTCAAACCTATTTTGTTTCAGTACTAACTTAAGCAGAAAATATTAGATATTTTATTGTTATAAATTGGTAGCAGCTGTCGGAAATGTCTCCCTTTATTGAATTAAATATAACGTACGACACCAATAATTACAACAAAATATAAAGAAAAAACTCAACATGGAAAGCGCAAAAATAACTTGAATAATAGCCCTGGCAGTGGCGTAGTTAGAGTTTGTGCCGCCCGGGGCGGTTTCTGAGTTTGCCGCCCCTTTCAACAAGGGTTGCCAACTCTTGATTTTTCCAAAAGCAAACAGAGATCGACACAAAAAAGTGGAAGGATAGAGAAAATGCGGCGCAGGCGATTTTTTTTTTTTTTTAAATGTTCAAACGTGTTTTAATGCAAAGTTAGAAAACGTAGAGCAGCGTTTCTCAAACTATGGGTCGCTGCGTTAACTTTTGATTGGGTCTCGAAACGAAACTGTTTTAATAAAATTAGAAAAAAAAACAAATTCACATTTCTGTTTTAAAATGCTATAAAATGACATTTCTAAAGGTATTTTTTCAAAAATTTTCTTGCAGGGATGGAAACCCACTTCCCCATGGGTCGTACTCTCATTTCTAGAAAATTATTTGGATCGCGTGTTTAAAAGTTTGAGAAACGCTGAAGTAGAGTACTTTACCATCATCCAAAATTACAGTTTTATGGCGGAACCTATATTCTGATTTTTATTTTTTTTTAATTCAGATCCCCCTACCCCACGAAGGGTATTATTAATAAGGGTAAAACCTTTCACTAATAGTTTCCATTTAGGTAAAGGAACACATACATATTATATTTAGCAAAATTACAAAAAAGTAATAATGTAAATATACAGTCGTTTAAAAAGTCTACAACAAATGGGAAAAAAATTATTATTATTTTCTCAGAAAATTTTATTCTTGATAAAAGTTAGTGCATAGTGTAAAACTAATATTAAACTGAAAAAAAAGCTCAATAAAAAGTCATAGGACACTAGATTTAAGCGATTTTTGAAATATTCGCATGAGTAAGGTGTGCTTATTTTAAGAGATACAAAAAAAATTATGGGAAAAAGTTATTTAGAATCTAAAAATAAAGATAGATTTAAATTTTGACGGCTAATTCCAATTTTTATTTTTAAGAAATTTTACATTCAAAAAGTGCAACAAATGGAAAAGTTTTTTATTATTGAGTTTTCAGAATTTTTTATTGGTGAAAAAAGTTGGTGCATAATCTAAAACTAATTTTAAGATTAAAAAAAAATAAAATAAAAGGCAAAGGACACTAGATTTTAGCGATTTTTGAAATATTCGCACGAGTAAAGTGCTTAAAATTTCTTAATAAATAAAAATTGGAATTTGATCGTCAAAATTTAAATGTAGCCTTATTTTTAGGTTTTAAATAACTCTCATAAAACTTTTTTGTACCTATCTATTAAAACAAGGGCACTTTACTCTTGCGAATATTTGAAAAATCGCTAAAATCTAATGTCCTATGACCTTTTATTAAATTTTTTTTCATCTTAAATTTTAGACCATGCACAAACTTTTATCAAGAATAAAAAATTTTAAGAAATCAATAATTAAAAACGTTTCCATTTGTTTGAGACTTTTTGAAGATGTAATTAAATGTGACATGTATAATCTAATATGTTTCACGTAAAATGTCCCAAAAAAAAAAGGTAAATTTGTAACAAAAAATGCAGAAATGTACCAAATTTATTTATAAAATGACACAAAAATATCTAAAATGTAAAACCAAAATACTGATTGTCACACGCGCATGTCAACACAAAAAATGCTGAAATGTGACATTAGTAGTGTACCAAATATGCGTGCGATGGCGTTAAGGCGCTATACTCTGGGAGAAAAAAGAAAAGGGGGAAGGCTTACAAAGGCCAAAAAAATACTTCTAATTCAATAGTATAAAACACCCCTGGATGCACCAGTGCCTTTGGTTAGTATTTGTAAGGATCATTTTTAATTTTTTTGTCGAAGATATTTTATTTTATTTTGTCGTTGTTTAAAACCATAAACATTTTGTTGTTAACTAGGAATTATAAAACTTTTTTTTGTGTCATATTAGCCATTAATAAATGAGTATTTTCTTTTGGAATATGGGTTTTAATCGAAAAATCTTAAAAATTCAATTGCAGTATTTTGGTATGTACATATAGAGTGCAGTTTCTCAATTAGGTAAGCTGTTTTTATTTGTGTCCAAAATTTATTTGTAGTACGTACAGTATTTTGAGGTTGTAGACTAAAAGATCCGCCTCGAAAAAAGTGCCGCACGGGGCGGGCCGCTCCCCCCCCCCTTGCTACGCCACTGAGTCGTGGTATAATATAAATAACCTTAGACGACAGAAGTGCGAATCAAACTACTTTAATTAACCAAAAAAATTAAGCAACGTAATATAAAAACTGATTGTTGAAGTTAAATACCGAGTTATTAAATATTTTTCCAAAGGAAAATAATTGTGCCTTCCTACGCTGTAAACTTGTATGACAAAGCTTGAACGCAAATTTTTTGTGTGTACTTTTTTCGTTTTCTAAACACGCTTCCAACTACAAATTATTACGAGCCAGATATGAGACATGATTGCGTTTCTTATTGAGATGGTAACGACCTACGTAGTATTTTAAACATCTACCGCTACATAATAATGGACACGGAACTACTGAGATAAACTCTCAGTTCCATATATGTTTTACGAATAATTTCCAGTTCGAGCAATCTAAAACTGAGGGAGCAAGTTATTTTTTTGTCGTTAGTCTTTAAAAGCGTACAAGAATATCTCGAAGAGCTTAAGGTTTAACGGACGTCTCTTCAAGTCACGCTGTATGTTAATCTCTTTTCGATATAATTCATTAAAATAACGTAACTATTTAAATTAGACACAAATCATTTTAAAGTACTGCCGCTCAGATTTGATTAAAAGATTCTGCTTAACAAGCCATTAATAACATTGATTACAAACAGAACCGAAAGTTTACATTATTATTAATTATGTTATACTAATTTAGGCACGATGATTAATATAGAAAATATTTAAACAAACAGTAACACTTTTGTAGAAGTATTTGTTGTATGTAAGACGCCCCTTAGTAATTATTTTTTTTAGTCCTTTTAAAGATTGTTTTCTGCATTCCACAACTAAGCTAATGGCAAATTTGTCACGCTAATTAAATAATATAGCATTTGATTTAATTCTCTAGCTTATAATTAGTAAGATTTCCCTAAGATAGATTCTAATTATCCCGAATATCTCGGGGCTCTCATCCCTTCATCGGTTTTTTAGTTTTATTAAAAACGTTTTTAGATATCCTTAATATGCATAGACTTGGAAAAAGCATTCGATAAAATAAAAAAAAAGACGTATGGAGGGGCCTAAGAAGGAAATGGAAAGCCATAAAAAGAGCTAGCACAAGGCAGAAAAACATGACAAAAAGTCGGCACAACACAACTCAACAGTCCTACACCTAACAGTAGAAGGACTCGACTAAATAAATAAACTTAATGTGTTTTGATACTATTAACCAGCACAACTGAGACAGGGCACATCTGTAAGCCTTGGACAGTATGCAAACATTTTCCAAGCCAGTGTATGCTATGCACATGTGCAAAAACATTAGCCCACTCCACGGCTATTTAGTCAAATGTCTCTAAAGAAACGACGGAAGAAATGCTCAGGATGAGCAGAGTAGACATCAGAGTACCCACACGACTCATCACAGGACGGCTAAATAAATACTTTTACATGATAGGGCCCTCAGAAACCGATACATGCAGAGGATGTGGTGAAGAAGAAGAAACTCCTCTTCACGTACTATACCTGTGTGAAGGATTCAGAACTATCGGCGTAGACTTCTAGGGATGGAAAAAAAACAACCAAAAAGTGTTAAGAAAATTACCCTTAAAGAAAATCCTGGAGTTTTTTAAAAATACAGGACTCCTCTAAAGGGCTATCACCAGAGGGTACAATAGACCAATACGTCGCAGTACAGGAACCCGAAAGGAGACCAACTCCGCTGTAATAATAAATATAATAATTAACCGGCGCAAGAATTTAAATCATTTATAATTATATTTCAAACCAATCATTCAAACATATTTTATTGTTACTTTTAATTTAAGTTTGCAATACGACTAATCCACTTTGGAAATCCAACCGTTTCATGAAATATCCGTAATTTATTAAAAGACACTTTAAAAGAGATCTGAAAATGGGGAATAAAAAACGACCATGACTTTAGAAGAATATATAACTTTATTATACCGTAGCAGCTACCTAAATGTATATGAAACCCAACAATCGCAAGTCACCCGAAACCGATCCGTGTGAATTGCAAATTAGCCCAAGAATCCCGCTGCGTTATCAAGATATTATTCTCGATTTAAATTAAATTATAATCGCTCAACAATAGTACGTCTGTACTTTTATTATTCGGAACTTAACCTCGGCGCACCTACTTAGAAATAATAATCTCGCATGGTGACGAGATTCGGTAGTTGAATAAACCCCCCATTATGAATCATAGCAGTTTGACCTTGTCGTGGGCATTATCGAGCAAAATCCCAGATGTTCGTGCGCGAAACAAACAAACAAACAAACGTCACTTAACGAAACGAGATTTGTCATAATTTATGAGGTGTCACGTCAATTTTTAGGCTTCTCACGAACCGAATGATGTGACTTCTTCAAAAGAATTCGAAAAATTATGAACATTGGTGCTTTGTTAGTCTTGGCCTTGATTATAAAGTTTGCATACAGTGACGAACGGGAAGAAGAACAAAGTAGATTATATCAAGGTAACCAAATTGCTTGTGTGCATGGGGGTTGTGAAGCTGGTGGCCACAAAAGCGCCGGGTCGGAAAGCGGTCAGAAAGCAACAAACATTGCCCAAAAAGCCGCACTGGAGGCAAAAGCTGCTGAAGATGCCCAGCAAGCGGCTGGAGCTCAGGCCTCGCATCAGGTTAAAGAACAATTAGCAGACAAGGCGGTGGAGGCGGCAAAGGCGGCAGAAGCAGCTTACGCAGGTAAGGAAGCGATCGTCGCGCAGCTGGAGCAAGAAATACGCGAATCAGAAGAAGTTGCTCAAGAAGAAGGAAAATCGTTACAACAGATGCAAGCCACGGTAGCAGCTGCCGTGCAAGCAGCCCAAGAATCGCAAGCTTTGTGTAAATTGCTCCAGCAAGCCCTCCAAGTGGCTCAAGCCACCGCTGCTAACGCGGCAGCTTCCGCCGAAGGAGCGCAAGCCGGACTAACAGAAAAAGAACAATTATTAGAAGCGGCCAAAAATCGCGTAGAACAATTACTTCAACAGTTGACTGTCGCCAAGGCAGATTTAGCTGCTACCAAAGCGGCAGCATTCAAAGCCGCATCAGCAGCTCACGAAGCTAAAACCAACGCCGACAGAACGCGGAGAAAAGTTTTCAGAAGGTCATACAAGAAGTAACACATTATATTATCACCCTCCCTACATTTATTTATATATCTATTGATAGTTTACATTTATGTTATTAACGGCAAACGCTTAGGTTAATAAAGGTGACATTTACACAATTACCAATGCTTTAGTTTAATTCCTTCGATATCGTGAGTGAATTTTGGCTGTCGCTTGTATAAATCAGACACAATAATGGTTAAGTAATTACTGTAATCGCTGATCCGAATAATTTGTTCCACTTGCTCGTACCTGGAAATTTTAACATTTTTACAGACAAAACATTTATATTGTCTTTAAGTACAAATTTTAACCTTGGACGAGAAAATTACGATCACAATTAGTTGTTCAACCATTGTGAAAATTAAATGCTTCGCACACAAAACATATATTTAAATTTAGTCCAAGGTTTACTACCGAAATAATTAAAATTTAAGAGTAACACTTCTGAAAATAAACGCGCAATTTAACATTTGTCTTTTTTTCCAAAGTTCCTGCGGTGTTTTTGTGCAGCATGTAATAAACCGCTGTTAAGAGGGCGCATGGAATTGGTACCACAAGAGACCTGTAAATAACTGTAAAATGGGGTTTTGTGATTTATTTTCCAACCCACAAAATGTTTAATCAATACATCCATTTTTCATCGCACTTTAATAACTACGATGTAACGTATAACACATACATTCTTGGATTATTCAAGTAAGTCAATAAAAATCATCCCAATGATCACTTGTCGAAATGCAATACCAATTCAAGACTCTCGTCTCTTCACTAATTGCAATCTTATTAGATTTGTTCCAACAAGCAATTTATAACCAATCCATGGATCGGTACATACATTGGTTTATTCGCATGCGTGAACTATGTACTAATAAATGTATTGCCCAGTATTAGCCGTTGTTGGAACGCTTTTACGACTGGCCTAACTGTAAATGACATTTGTGTCTATTAGGTTCATAGAAATGAGCGCATCGCGAGGGTAAACACCTTAAGAATCCAGTACTAAATGGGATTGGGAGGGCGATGCATACCTACAGAGCTCACGTTAGTTATGAACAGCGCATGCGTGTAAAAATCCAAGCACTAGTACGTGCCTTCGTCCATGGACTGTTTTGATCGTCCGCAAACCTGTACAATGTACATGAATTGATTTGAGAGTTGTTGGAACGAATTACTGACCGTCCGGTGAACTGTCAAGAGACTGTGATTGAACGCGATATTGATACTGCGCAGAATCATGACAGTCTGCCGCATGGTGCGTGGGCTTGTTGGAACAAACCTGTTATGAACAAGACCACAACTGATGAAACTACGAGAAACCGGTGTAGCATTTTAACATACAACACTTTTAACATACAATGTACTCTGTTTACTGTTATTATACATTAAAGTTGGCTATGTTAGGGTGACAGATTCCACTCTGTATATATTTTGACACTGTCACTTTAAGCATTTTAGGTTATAATTTTTATCATTTACAAAATTTAATATAATAATTTACATTAAATATATTCGACAATTTGGAATAAATTAGGTCATTTGTAAACTCTGGATTATCTTTTTTATATTCTTTATAACATTTTACAATACTTTAATTTGCAACACAGGTTTAGAATGTAACTTAAATGTCATATTGACTTTTGGAAATGCCAACATGACAAAACTAAAACCGCCTACTTTAATGTATAATAAAAGTAAATAGAGTATATACATTTATATATTTGACTTCTTAAATTTGTTGAATTGCTTTTAAATCAATTACAATATCTTTAAAAAAATATATACAACGAACTACTGAACAAGAAATAGTTGTTATATTTACTGGATAAATAAGTTTAGTGCCATTTAAAAAAGTTATTGTACCGTAGCATTAACGGTGCTCGAAGATAAAACACTGCCTGAAAATGACCTGCATTTGCTTAACAGTTAAAACAAAAACTAACCACTCAACAAACCACAACTTTAATAATTATATCACAAACGAAAAAGGCAGTAACGTTTACAAAAGATTACACCTTAAGAGTTCGCTAGTAAATTGCTTGGTGTGTCTGGTATCATTAAACTTGGTAATTTGCGCGGTTTCTAAAACGACTTTGAAATAGACACCCTGTCCTAAACAAATTTTAGCGCAGTCTTCAACATAACATACGCAGCTAAAATGTTAATCGGATTAGTTTACCAAAGACTCGATACACAGGCCTGAATCAACGCGAAACTATCACAAACAAGTTGAGTAAATTTAGGGAACACATTTGTATCAGATTTAGTCAACCAAAAATTACACAAACAGCTAAATACAGTTGCCATTATTAAGCAACAGTTAAATGTTAAATTATGAATTGATACTTGGTTACAAGGGCTGTCCCGAATTCGAGTCTCACCATGTGAATCTTGCTCGACTTAACAGTTACAAAGTCTGATAACTTGGGAATAAGTTGCATATTTTGGTGCACAATTAAAATAAGACAAGAAAATTGCTATAACCCTCGTCGCTATCAATAACGTAAGAAAAAGGTCTAATTAATTTTTAAATGCGTTTTATAAAACAGAAATTCTACCCAACAATTTAATAGAAAAAGGTAAATGGTTAAGAAAATATGATTAGTTTACAGCGTCATTCAAAAAGTCTGCAACAAATGGGAAAACATTTTGTTATCGATTTCTCAGAAAATTTTATTCGTGATAAAAGTTGGTGCATAGTGCGAAAGTATTTTAAGATGAAAAACAGTTCAATAAAAAGTCATAGGACACTAGATTTTAATGATTTTTTAAATATTCGCAAGAGTGAAGTGCCCTTATTTTAAAAGATACAAAAACAAATTATAGGAAAAAGTTGTTTAGAATCTCAAAATAAGGCTAGATTTAAATTTTGACGGTCAACTTCCAAATTTTATTTTTTAAGAAATTTTAAGCACTTTATTTTTGCGAATATTTGAAAAATTGCTAAAATCTAATGTCATATGACTTTGTATTAAATTTTTTTATCTCAAAATTGGCTTTAGACTATGCACCAACTATTATCAAGAATAAAATGTTCTGAAAAATCGATAATAAAATTTTTTCCACTTGTTGCAGACTTTTTTTTAATTAAGTGTTTAAGGACGCTTCGACATCTATGGTCACTAGCGTCCGGGAGGAGGGGGCGGGGAACAAGAAAGGGTGGGTAAGGTAAGGGTAGGTGGAAGTACTGTCACAGCATTTGCCTATAGTAGGTAGAGGGAACCACCTGAAACCACTACGATGACAGACGGCCGTGGGATTCGAACCCACGACCTCCCGATTAACTCGGAAGGTTGCATACCAACCAGCCACCGAGCTCAGTGCAGACTTTTTGTATCTTAAAATTTCATAAAAAATAAAAATTGGAATTTGACCGTAAAAATTTAAATCTAGCCTTATTTTGGGATTTTAAATAACTTTTTCTTTTAATTTTTTTTGTATCTCTTAAAATAATGACACTTTACTCTTGCGAATATTTCAAAAAACGTTAAAATCTAGTGTCCTATGACTTTTTATTGAACTTTTTACTCCTAGAAATTAGTTTTAGACCATGCACCAACTTTTATAAAAAATAACATTTTCTGAAAAATCAATAATAAAAAACTTTTTTATTTGTTGCAGACTTGTTGAATGTTAAAATTTCTTAAAAAATAAAAATAAGAATTTGACCGACAAAATTTAAATCTTGCCTTATTTTGAGATTCTAAACAATATTTTTCTCATGCATTTTTTTTGTATCTAGGTATCTCTTAAAATAAGGGCACTTTACTCTTGCGAATATTTCAAAAATCGCTAAAATCTAGTGTCATATGACTTTTTATTAAACTTTTTTTCATCTTAATATTGGTTTTAGACCATGCACCAACTTTTATCAAGAATAAAATTTTTTGCAAATCAATAATAAAATTTTTTCCCATTTGTTGCAGACTTTTTAAATGACGCTGTATATTATATTGAAAATGGAAATAACATTAATGGGCACTCCATTGGCCGAAACAGCTCTTCCAGAATCATTTTCAAAGAATTGAGGTGTATGGGCCTTCTTCGACAATTTTACTCCGTGCGGCAATATTTTCGATTGAACGGCAAACCGGGTTTGGCGTCTTTGAATCTTGTACTCAATCGGTTTCACTAGGTACACGAGTATCTGGGAAAAATGCACAATTTTTGCGAATTGTTTTATCTAAAGAACGTAAATTTTCGTCATAAAATTCAAAAATTTGTTGCGTTCTGCGATTGTGTACCGCTCCATGATAAATTCTACTAGGATATAGATGACAGCTGTCAAACAAAAACTTTAAAAAGTTTAACAACCGAAAAATGTTCTGCAATTAAAATCCTACACATCTTGTCGAAGCACCCTGTATTTAACTGAGTGGTTGATGTCTGTTAAACAAATTTATGGGATCAATTTTTTAGCGCAGTTATTCTGAGAGTAAATTCACGGTCAAAATTAAAAAATAACTAAGAAAACTGTAACGGTTATATTCAATTGAGCAAGTTTTCCGATTGTATGTATAGTTTATTAGTGAATGCAAAAAATGCCAGCCTTAATTCGTTATTACAAAATCTGATGTTTACATAAAACCGTTACGTAACAATTAATTATTGAACCCATTTATGTCCCGTGTATTAATGTCGTACTAATACATTTGGTTAATTTAGTTACTAAATGCGTCATTAATTTGATTTTGTTACTCAACTTAAAATGCTCCGAGCGATGATACTCAGCCACCGATGCTTCCTCGTTCGATGTTCGCTGAAAGACGTTATGAACTTTAGTTTGACTGGATATATAAATTAAATTAATCTATAATGTCTCTTAATCTATACAATGAAAGGTGAAGGTAATTGAATTTGAAAAGAAGACCGAGCAAGATATAACGAAGTAGATTTATCAGCTGATAAGGTCCTTCCTACCATTGTTCCACTACAAAGGCTCGCAAAAATGAAATAAGTAGTTCCTGAGATTCGTTATTGAGGCCACTGGCTTAGTGGGCACAGGTACAATTCAAGGCTGTTTCAGCAGGTGGACTTGCATAACTGGATTCTATATCAATATCATTATAATACGTTAGTAGTATTTGATTTATCCTTATAATTTAGGTTGCGAATAATCGATTTGACATCTAAGACAAGTTTAGCGAGCCGAATGAAATCTTTTTTAATTAATAGTTTAGGTTTATAGGCGCGACTTAACGAACTAAATCGCGAAACTAGTTTTTTTTTTAATACCAGTCGGTGCAAATTTGTATTAAGGAACTTATTTTTGCATTCCAATTGTGATACAGAGTGTCCCAAATACGATGTAACAAATTTTCAAAGTTTGTTATATTTTAAGTTATTTTTTTTTACAAATTAAGTTTTATTAGTAATCAGAATTCTAAGATTCTATGAGCTAATTTGCTTGCCTATAGGTACTCTGTTTACTTTTATTATACCTTAAAGTTAGCCATGTTGAGGTGACAGATTCCACTCTGTATACAGGGTGATTGATTGAGACCGGTACTTAAAAATATATGAAGAATGAAAGAGGGTATGGATCTGAAATTTTGGTTATAACCATAATAGCATCTGATGTGTTTATTGAAAATATTTTCAAGATAGCGACACTTCTGGAAATACCGGAAGTTGACGTCTACTTTCTTATTTCAAATACAATAGTCTATTTTTTATTGCGTATTTGGATTTAGATCATTATTTTGGAAGGACTTTTATTAGCATTCCCTATACCTAAGTGCAGTCATTTTTTAGATTTTTGGACTTTTTAGAAAATTTTTTTGTTTTCATCGTGATGCTTAATATTATCTTTTTGAAGAAAAAACGCTTAAATTTAGACCATGCCTAGAAGAAACCTTAGAGTACATCCTGAAATTTTTGTAATCGATGCATTGCTTACAGGGTGTCCAAAATTTAATTTTTTTTTATTACAACTTCAAACCACTAAAACTCGTTTTTTTCAAATACAATGCCTAAACTGTTTTTTAATTTTCTAACGCAAAATTATATTCTGCATCAATCTGTATTAGCGTTTCCTATACCTACCTGCAACAATTTTCGAGTTATTGAGAATTATTGATAAAGTTAAGAGATATTGCAACATTTTTAAATAGTAAGCCTTGGAAATGACAGCAAATGCCAATATTAATAACTGTAAACCACTTTTATTGCGTATATCTGAAGTATCCATGAAAATGTAAAATCAAGAGTATTCAAACACGAATATTTTGAACTTATTTTATACACGAAAAAAAATACAAGTTTAGCAGTATTAGATGCATCCGTTGATTCATCAAGACAAAGACAATAAGATAAAAAGTTATTAGCAGTATATTTAAGAGTTAATTTTACGTTTTTTGCAATTTTTTCAATTTATCTTGCTACAATAAATCAAATATAAATAATATTAGAAAAACGCTTTTTCTCAGGGTAAATAAAGTTTACAGTCATTTTAATACGTTCTTTTATTAAACTACAATCAGAGAATGCTTTCAGATGTTTAGCTGAATATTAGAAATTCCTTAACTTGCTATTGTTGTGAGGTCTTGTTGTTTATACGCATTGTACAATAAGTTTTGTTGTCCCGCTAAGTCCTCTTTCATTTCTATTATTCTTTCAGTTAATTAAACCTGTTAATTACTCATATTTTTTTAACACTTTTTGACATGTAATAACACAATTTTATACACTTTAAAAACAGCAATGCTTGTAATATACAACTACTGGGCCGCGGGCCGCATAAAAGCGTCAGAGGGGCCGTAGGTTGCACCGGCCTGCTTTACAGGGTACACCAAAAGAGTTTTCAGGTCATTGGCCTATCTAATACAATAAAAGATATCTAGCAACATTACTGTTAACTCAAATTCCAACAGTTAACAAAGATATTGCGCAAAAATAGAGTAAAGATAGACAACATAAAAATTTCCTAATTATGTACTGCTAAATTTAAAAGATAGTTCGCAAATGCCGTTCCAAATAACTTCCGATTATGAGATTCCCATGCACAATGAAAGGAAATGATTTATCTTGAAAATCTCACGCCATGTACTTGCCAAGTTATAATTATTTTTAAATAAACTTAATTTAATTTTTGCTGTAGTTCTGGTCTATCAAGCTAAGGTCATTATAGCCAATTACGCGTAGTACATTCTGTTTGCAAGATTATTGACAGCGATTTAATGTTAAAGCGGAGTGAAGATAATTCCATAAATATTATTTATAATCTCGATAAATCAGTAAATAATCCTCTATAATATGTGTACCTTTATTACCATCTATCCTGATTATTCGCTATAAGGCGCCGGTTATACGTCCACAGTTCTAATAAAACAATCTTTATAGCATCAGAAAAACGTTGCATGTTATTTAAAAGCTAAAAATCCGTGTTTTTTTTGTTACAAATAGCACTTAAACCCAACTAACAATTAAAAATGTCGAAGCAGTTATGTATAAAATAACTGATTACGTATAATAATAAATTGTAATCAGTTCTTTATAATACAGTGTGTACAAGAAGTAACGTAATAGATCAATATCTCGTCTTGTGACAACTTTACAAAAACAAGTTTTATATAAAAGTTGTTTCACCGAGCTCGGTGGCTGGTTGGTATGCAACCTTCCGAGTTAATCGGGAGGTCGTGGGTTCGAATCCCAGGGCCGTCTGTCATCGTAGAGGTTTCAGGTGGTTCCCTCTACCTACTATAGGCAAATGCTGTGACAGTACTTCCACCTACCCTTACCTTACCCACCCTTTCTTTGTTCCTCGCCTCCTCCTCCCGGACGCTAATGGCCAAAGCAGTTGAAGCGTCCTTAAAGCAACAATTTAAAAAAAAAAAAAAAAGTTTTTTGTAGTTATGTACAGGGTGGCCTATTTTCGATGCCCATACAGAGTATCTCGGTTATTATCAGAGATAGAAAAAAAACTAAGTACGTAGTCTCGATATATTTTTTGAAGAAAAATTCATTGCCGTAAACAGATTTTTGATATCTTTTTTAATTTTCGAAACATAGCCTAAAACCGATTTTTGGCACTTTTCACAAATGTTTAATATCTCGCTTTAAACGAAAAGATAGAGAAAAACTTAAAAGACATTTTTGGCATGGTTTTTTGTCCTTAATTCTTTGTGAGATTATTCTGGTTATAGTTTTTAATCAAGAAAAAATGGAAAAAAGAAAATGTGCTCAAAAAGAGAAAAGGAAAAGGCAAAAAGTACTTTACGAAGCTGCTAAAAAAAGTTTCAAGTTAAGTGATTTGTTTGCTTTAACTTCTAAAGTTAGTGCACCTGATGTTGAAAAATCTAATGATCAAGATTTGCATTCATCAAATTCGACAAACGAAGACAATATAATCTGCCCCGTTGAAACAGACAAAATTGAGACGTCGATTATCAACGCAAAGTCTTCATGTTCAAGTCTAACTTATCAAGTAACAAAAATTTTAAATGCGTATCAGCTAGTTATTTTACAACACCAACAAGTCAAAATTTTGAGGATTTTTTTAACAAACATCCTTATCAGCCAACTATTGCCAACTTATTTGCCATTTAAGCCAAATGTTATATTTTACAGAGATGATAATATAAATAGACGATGGTTATCATATTGTTTGGAAAAATAATCTCTATTTTGTTCCGTGTGCTTGGCATACATAAGAACGAATGTTCGTTTGTAAATGATGGAACGAAAGACTGGAAGCATATTCTGCAAATAAAGAACCTGAAAATAATACGATCCATGAAAATTGTGTTTATAGCCATATGCTTAAACTTAAAAAAAAGGATATTTATGGTTTAATGTTCTCAAATGAAGAAAGCTTACGTCAAAAAAAATGCTCTTGAACGCAAGCAAGTATTGGAAAGAATTATAGATGTTGTAAAACTAATTGGAAACAGGGGTTTAGCTTTTCGGGCTCACAGATCGGAATCTGCTAATTCATTCTCATTAGAGAACAATGAGACTGAACATGGAAATTTTTTAGAAATAATTTTATTATTATTTAATAATAAATATGACATTTTAAAATTGCATTTTTTTGGGTTATTAATTTTTTGGGGGCCGGTCTAGCAGGTTTTTCCCGGGCCGGTTGAATTTCCCAGTCCGTTACTGATACTGGGTGTTCCATTTAAAAAAAACAAAGTGACGTTTCGATGTGCAAAAACAAAACTGTATAGTTAAAAATAATTTAAGGTTATGTAGTACATTACTGCAAACAACTTTTATATAAAACTTTTTTTTTGTAAAGTTGTCAAAAGACGAAATATTGATCCGTTATGTTACTTTTTGTACACCTTGTATTTCATTATTATTGTGAGTATTTAAATACATAATCCCAGCGAAATTTTTGTTTAAAATTCGGATGCCTGTACAGGCATAAAAAATTATTTTTATTCTTTTCACATGCATAAAAATATCTGTAATGTTTCCCATTTAATTAAATCTTCATCTTCCAGAACTGCGCCCAGAAATAACAACAATGGAATCGCATCAAAAGCCATGTAACTCCCAGCGAACGTGTTGTTTATCAAAAACAAAATATAATTCGGTCCGAATAACATTATAAAATACGTTATGTAATTAAAATTTTCACAAAAACCCAGCGGTACGAATTAGGTAATTATATTAATATGTGTGTATTAATAGCCCGTTCGTAATATGAGAAATCTAGTAAGTAACCTTCAAGGTAGCTAACATTATTTTTTAGTGTACAGACCTCGCTAAATATTTGCCATACTCAAGGTTGGACAGCTCAGACAAACCACCGAAGAAATAAATAGGCGGCGAACAAGAGATATGTGTCAAATTTAACCTTGATCAAAGATATGGATTTTGATTCAAATCTCAACAACGGTAGCTTGATTTATAGGTACTTCCTTACAGTAACGTAACGAACTTCATTTTTTTTGCTTATAGTACATTCATATTTATTATACAGGGTGATTGAAATTCGAGCTTATTATAATAGCTAGAGTATTGGTTTAAATTCGGTAAGAAAGAAGTTGAAAACACTATTTTTGATTAGATACTAAAAATTAATTTACATATCCACAACATATTTTCTAATAACTAACATTATGTATCAAACAAATGATATTTTAAAGTAAATTAATTTAAGTAATCTAAAACTGCCAGAAACTTACGTCAATACTCAATACTAACGAAATCACAAAAAAAAATTAATTCATTATTTAACTTTCTAGCAAATTATAGACTAGTTATCGCCCAAGGTATCAAGAGATTATATATCTAAAACTGCTACTATGGTTAATGATGCCATCAAAAGGCAACACCAGTTGACTAACGCCCTCCAACAACCTGCTATTAGCACAACGCACTTTTTTTAGATACGGGATAGCTTTAAAAAAAATCAGCAATTTCTTTATTTTACATAAACAAGTAGCCTTCAAAATATTTTTCTTGGGCAACTAAATATTTCTACAACCACTATTGTAAATTACTCTTACCGTACAGCCTGCATGCATAGCAAGTGGGTCCTTACGCACGGTAAGCAAAAAGCACAGTTTTTTAAAGAAATGATCAAAGTAGACTAACGTCAAACACTTCCTGCATGCCTAGTAAGTGAGTTATAATGCACGGTAAGCAAAACGCACACTTGTCTAGAAACGTCAAAGTAGGCTTACGTCAAAATTAACAAGACAACGTAATTACAAATGTGTATATTAGCCAAAAAGCCGATAAAATCGTAGGTATTATGTGATCGTAGAAAAAGTAAGCTACATAATACGAGTTGTAAAGCAATATGCTTCTTACAACTCTTGTTATGTAATTAATATACTATTACCAACCTCCACAAAAGCTATTACATTCCTGGCACCCATTCTTTGAATGCTTTTTTAGTTCGAATTATTCTCTCTGCAATGATCTACACAAGCATCGACATTATCAACACATGGTTTCAAGACAACTCAACGAAGAGAATGACACTGGCGGTAGTCCTAATCACTACGACTGATCAAGATAACTTTCTGAACAAGATCATTCTCACGTTAAATCTGCGTTTAAAGGAGAGCGATTAAGGAACGCTAAGAATCCCATCCTGAATGAAAAAAAAAACTGAAGAAGTATTCAAAGAATGGGTTTCAGGAATGCTTCCAGAAGCTTTGCGGACGTTAGCAAAATTATGTAGCCCAAGGACTATTTTGAAGGAAATGTTGCATAATAGTGGTACCGTTTCTGTTTTATATAAAATAATGGAACACCAGCAACTTTTTGAAGTCACCATGTATATTGAAAATCAGTTGAGAATAGGTTATTTTATAATTTAAGAAATCAGTCCTGTTCCTAAAAGATTTTACAACTGTAGAAGTTGTTTCTCTTGTAGTACGTTTAATAATGTATCAACGCACAGGTAGGGTTTTTCGGATCCGGGTACCCGGATTCGGATTCGCCGAATCCTACAGCAAATATTCGGATTCGACATTCGGTCTAAGATTCGACGAATCTCGGATTAGGTCTCATTAATGCTACCACAACTTCAGAGAAAATACTTAATTTTGCAACAAATATTACGAAACGATTGTTTGACGGAGAAGACAAAAATGAAGAAACAGAGCATTCAACAGAGGGTGATTGCGGGATATTGCAGATGACGTTCAGTTGTTAACGATGGAAGAAGAGCTTAATCATATATTGGAAACGGTAAAATGCCTTATATTACCAAAGTCTCAAGAAAAATTTGCCTACTTAAAAAAAATGCATTATTTTCAAATGCCAAAATTAGAACGAACTATTTAGAAAAAGTATATCGAGCAATCATAAAAATTAAACCAAGGTCAACCAATTCAGAGAGAACTTCTCTGAAGCTGAAGCAAAAAAATAACCTTGATTTTTATCTTGATTTTGCATTTTTTTAGGTTATTTCGCTTATTTTTGAAAATAGACATACAAAATATTATATCATTGTAAAGAGAAAAAAATAATCTTTAAATCAGTCATCACCTACTACGATTGCCATTTAAAAAAAAGTTGTTTTGTCAAATATCTCGCACGGTATTTCATAAAAAAAAAATCTGACTGTTGCCATCTTATAGCAAACCAAATCTACAAAACTTTTTTCCTTTGGCGTTTTTGTGTATTCGCAACAATAGCCGAGATATTTAAGTTTAAAAATTTTGATCAATTTCGGTTTTTTCGTTATATTACGCAAGCCATGGAATTTTTAAACAAAACAAGATCTGGTTTAAAATACACCCCTAAATAGCTAACTTTTGTCCCATTTGATCAACCTTGTATTTTCATTATTTACGGAGATAGCAATAGTGTCCCATAGAAAAGTGAAACACCCTGTATACTAATATACTTGTTATTTTACTTCATACTTTAACAATGAAATACAGTGCCATTTTAACTGATTGAAGGCCGTTTGAATTATTAATATAAACATGAATTAACTTAACACCGTGTTAGTAAAACCCATTGATGCGCTACTGACAAAACTGACAACCGCTGACAAATATTGTAAATCGCCTGTAATTTTAAATTTGCGCGAACTTTAAACACCATACAATAATGTTTATGGCACTACAATTCATTTAATTTTAGAACTGGATTCGGATCCGGATTCGGATTCGTAAAATAATCGTGGATTCGATTCGGATTCGTCGAATCCAAAAAGACCGAATCTTCCCAAACCCTACGCACAGGTGGAGCTTTTTAAATATTTTATTGGTCTCGTGTGTTTTTCTTGATGCCACTTTTACCCTAAAATGATACTATTCCGAAGTAAGTATATTAAACTAAAATCAAATAGACATCTACAAGAGCTTAAATATATTTTGTATGCTCTAAAATTTGTGATAAATAAGTAGTTATCTTTTTGGCGACTTAAATATGTGCAAATAGTGGTAAAACAGTACACGCATTTGTAATTAAACTGTTAATAAAACATGATAACCGAGACTAATGTAATCGCTTTCAATCAACACAGCGAAAATCTTCGGACCGCATGTCAAATGAAGTTGTTGAAATACCCTTGAGCAACAAATTCTTGCGTAGGAGTTACACAATGAACTTGATCTTTTATTGTTTTAAACTATTGTTATGTGCCATGATTATTATTTGTTTTAAAGCCATTGTTATGCTTAGCACACACAAAATATGAAACAGCTTAACATTAAAGCCTTGTGTATGTTCTGTGGGAAGCGGTCGACGATGATTTTAAAAAAATTGGTAGTGACGAATTGGACAGAAACATCAAAAAATAGAAAGAAGTGGCCCCTGTATTTTCTTATGTCATCGAATTCGTTTTTAAGAGAGCTTTATTTTTTGTTAAGTATGTCCTATACCCAAAACTCATACTTTTCGAGATATCCAACATTTTTGCTTCCAATCGTTATTGAGTGCCGTGGAAATCGAAAAACTGACTGTTCACTTCACTAACGTCAAAAACTTGTCATTTATTTCTTGAATTATTGCATTTTCACTACAAATTTTACTTTAATAGAGCAAATTGATAAAGCAATGATTTTTTTATGTTCTATTATTTTATTTTATTTTTTTTGTGGTTTCAATAAATAATTTTTCATTTTTCTTCACGCTCCCTTTGAGGTATTGCGCGCCCCACAGGTTTAGAAACACTAGTAAAGTTCATAACAATAATAAAATTGATTTGGTTGCCAATTTATTTATTGCTTATGTTATAAGTGAATCCACAAGGCTATATCTACCCACTATTAGTAATTAAATACACGAAATGGTGAATAAACCATGTCAATTTGCTCTTGTAAAGTAAAATTCATTGTGGAAATGCAATAATTCAAGAAATAAATGACAAGTTTTTGACGTTAGTGAAGTGAAAGACAGTTTTTCGATTTCCACGGCACTCTATTTACTTCAATAACGATTAGAAGAAAAAAAGTCGAATATCACGAAAAGTGTGAGTTTTGTGTATAGGACATACTTAACAAAAAATTAAGCTCTCTTAAAGACGAATTCGATGACATAAGAAAATGCATTTGAAAAAATTGTGTTACGAGCTTTTGCAAACCATGGAAGTTGCCACCTATTTATGAATACCCTGTATGCGTGATTCAAACTTTTTCATATCGAGCGAATAGAGCAATGTTTTCTGCATGTCCTTACCAAATTACAACTCTGTACTTCGAATAATAACTTCAGGAGAATTTTTTAAATATAGACTTAGGACCTTGAAAATTTTTGAAAATTATTTTTATTAGTGACAAGACCGCATAAAAACCTGTAGTATTTTATATTGATGTAAAGCTAAAATAAATGCGGTCAAAAATAGTAAATAAAAAATGGGGTACTGTATTTGAAATATAAAAGTTGCTATTCGTTCCTGAGAGGTGACTCACCCTGTATATTTAAAAATATTCTGATCGTGTTAAGAAAAAACTGTATAAAATAGGGTTTGAATCAACTTTCTATCTCAAACCGTTTAACCACAATCCACCCATTCCGCACTAATGACTCACCCTGTATAAGTTGTGACAAAATTCATATTTATTAATGTCCTTCCGATGGCTTACCATTCCTTGGTTAACATCTTGTAACATGATTTTTAACTTATATTTATTTTAATTTAGATTTACGCTAGAAACAAGGCCAACTCTAATTGGATTACCAATTTATACACTATCATTTGAAGCTTAGAGTACGAAACAAAATTCGGTTTTAAAATGATTTTGATACCAGATACCAAACTATCAGTTGATCACCAACGAATTTTCGTTGATGAGCTTTTAATATGCGCCATTAAATGTCGTTTAACATCTACTAAATAGCTTTTTGCAAATTATTACGCGTTAACAATTTTTTTGGAAGTCATAAGAAAATAGACAACAATTCCTGTGCTTATAAAAGAGACGCACAAATTTTGCTTTACCATACATAGCCAAATTGAAGACAACATTTAAATGTAATCAAGATTTCGAAATGTTTTTTTGTGAATTACAATTCGGTACCAAGCACAATTTCACATGAATGGCCTTGTACATGAAGTATGAGTTTATAATAGTTAACGATGAGTAATATAATGAATTATTACTAGTTGACTTTAATTGTGATGAAGCCTGTTGGAACATCTAATAGATAAAAAAAGCTACATCAAATATCTTCACATTAATATATAAAGAAACTAAGTATACATGTCTGTATTTATTTGGGAGTAAAGTGACCTTTAAAAAGCTTTGAAAAACACAAAACTTTTAGAGTACCAATCTCTAGTTGCAACAGCGGAAAACTTTATAAATTAAATCAACTTAACAATAGTGACCTAGTTACCTTTACCCGAGACAGACCTACGCCAACTACCAACTGCGTAGGCCTTCTGTATTATAATAAATATTAAATACTCATAAATTAGACGATTTTACGTGGGTTTATAACTATAGTTTGTTTATATTTTTATTGAATTTACACATGCCGTTTATTTTATATTATATAGCTTTTTAGTTCTGTCAACAGTCATCGTGAAACTCCATTTAATCAATTGATACTACTTATGTCAACAGGGCCGCACAAGTTGTTACACCCTTGTCTCTCCAATTTTCATTTGTTTGTACCCTCGATAGAATTTTTAATGCATCCATTGCAAAAATTCCAGGATGAATTCCAAGGTTTCTTCTATGCATAGTCTAAATTTACGCGTTTTCTCTTCAAAAATGGCGGCGGTAGATAATATTAAGCATCACGAAGAAAATCAAAAATTTTTCAAAAAAGTCCAAAAATCTAGAAAACGACTGCACTTAGGTATGGGGAATGCTATCAAAAGTCCGTCTAAAATAACGTGTTAAAACGCAATAAAAAATAGACCATTGTATTTGAAATAAGAAAGTAGACGTCAACTTCCGGTAATTCCGGAAGTGTCGCCATCTTCAAAATATTTTCATTAAACAGATCAATACCCTCTTTCATTCTACATATTTTTTAATGTCCGGTCCCAATCAATCACCCTGTATATTTACAAGTAAATGAAACAGTGTTTTGCTAGAGTTAAGAAAGTCCAAAATATTTAACGATCTATCTTTTTCTTTGCTTATGAGTAACTCTGGCGCCCTCGCATCGTGGCGCCCCTAGGCAATTGCCTAGATTTGTCTAATAGTAAAACCGACCCTGGGCGCAAGTGTACTCACATGTAGAAGTACTGTATTGAAAAATAATGCAATGTTTACTCGTTTAGCAATGTTGAATATTTTATTATCAACACATTCGTTGTTAAATGTTAACACTCCTCGATTAAAAACTCTTTTCAGTCATACTACACTTATTTAAATTCTAGACTAAGCAAATGCATTTCCAAGTACTGCTTGAAATAAACATTTATTTGCATATAATGAACATTATAACAATATATCACAGTTTAAGACAACGGGCAGTTAATTACACCGACATTAATTAATGAAATGTTTTTACAGTGATCAATTAAAATGCAATAAATCTTAATCCGCATTCATGTTCAAGAGAAAATAAACGCGTGTACGACACCACAGATAGTCAAAAGAAACTCGTTTAGGCGTGTGTGTAAGCATTTTTAGCAATTATTAAATTCGTTTTTTACAGTAGCCCAACAATAGAAAGTTGAATTGTGAAAGTAATGTCACAACAACTCTTAAAACCGTAGGCTGATTGAATATTTTTCGAGTACTACCTACTTGTGCGCGTAGACGACACAAATGTCAACCAGCGACAGCATAAAATGCAATAAAAAATTGCTAGAAAACACTATTTTAACGCTCTCTTGATATCGAAACAAATGTTTTTGTGTAAATATGCAAGAGTGATCAATTTTTGTATTGTACGAGTTTTGCTGCATTTACAACGTTCAGGCAACTAAAAGCTCTTTATACAGTGTGTCCAAAAGGAATGGAATATGCTATATATCTCAGTAAATATCCACTTTAGGGCAAAATTGTATAAAAGTTGTTTGGTACTTAGTTTTCCACCATAAGACAAAATTTAAATATATTTTTTTCAAATGACAAACGCGCAATGAAAAACGATTGATTTTTTTTAAATGGCAATGTACCCCTATATTATATTCATTTGATGGAAGATTTTTTTCTCTTTTCAATGATGGGGTCACCTTAAAATTAATTTTATGCTAAGAGGCCGGATAATATCAAAAATTTAAAAGATCTTATTCGAGAAATTACACCTGAAATGGTTGGGAATGTTATAAACGGGTTTAAAAGCCGAGTTTATCATTGCCAAGCTGTAAATGGTTCACAGTTTGAACACTTATTATAGATTTCGTCAAAAAAATTTAGTTTTGATGATGTTTTTGTTAGAAATAAATACTAATCAATTAAAATAATTTTTGCGTTTTTCTCAAAAAGTAAGGGTACTAAAGTTTTGCATCATTCAAAAGAGAAAAAAATTCTCTATCGAATGAGTATAATATGGGGGTATCTTGTCATTTAAAAAAATGCAATTGTTTTTCATTACGCTTTTGTTATTCGAAAAAAATAATTTAATTTTGTCTTATGGTGGAAAACTAAGTACCAAACAACTTTTATGCAAAAAATTTCTCCCTAAAGTGGATATTTACTGAGATATATGGCATATTCCATTACTTTTGGACACACTGTGTGTCGTACAAGTAAACGCACTACAAATTTGTTTAAAGTAAATTAATTCCATAAACACGTAGGATCGCAAAACATTGATACTTTGCGAGTTGGTGTAGCATGAAAAATTGCAAGATAAAATGCAAGATATCAAGACTGCACGAAAACCACACAACTCGTGTGAACACAAAAGCAATTACCGTTCTGCAATTACATTTATAAAGCCAATTAAACTAAGAAATTATTTAGTTTTTGTTTACTTTAAAAGACTGAAGACAGCATTCCGTAACTCTATTAGTTGCATTTCAGCACCGATTACACACGCAAAAAAATCTGAAAAGATTTTGCGTAAAAAGACCAAAGAGACCAAAAATGTACTACTGATATTCAATAATTTTTGCAAATTATGCTGGAATACAGGTATTAATGTCGGTTTAAAACAGTTGTATTAATTTTGAGGACTCAAAATACATGTATTGTGTAATGTAATACATTAACATATGTATAAAACATAAACATAAATCTATACAACAAATATAAAGATAGTTATATAAGTTTGGTTGTTCGCGCATTCTTCTTTTCATTTACCTCTAAATTAGATAATACAGTTTTGGATTGCGTCTGTATGTTAGGGAATTTTTTAAATTGGCTGGCGTTTCGTTAGTACAAAAATTCAATGTAGTGTATAATTCCTCAGATACTGGCGAGGTTTTTCTTCATGTCAATCTCAACTCGAATTTTTTAATATCACTTTTTTGTAGGAGAACATTTGAGTATCTTAATAACGCTTCGAATATTTTAAATTTTTGCATTCATCGTTTTATGGTGATCACTGATCAGGATCATTATTTTCAGGATTTAGTAAATAATTGCACCCCTCCAAAAAGCCTAAATCACTATCCGCATGTAAAATTGTAAAACGTTTACCCTTATACTTAATTTTGCTATTATTACTCTTTATATCAGATGCATGTGCCCACTGACGAATTTGAGATAAAAATTTACCGCGTTTGTATTTAACATTTTCTAAATTGTCTCGTCCTTTTTTACATTTACATTAAATATATTCGACAATTTGGAATAAATTAGGTCATTTGTAAACTCTGGATTATCTTTTTTTATATTCTTTATAACATTTTACAATACTTTTCTTTTGGCATTTTTAATTTGCAAGTTGCAACACAGCTTTAGAATGTAGGTAACTAAAATGTCATATTGTCTTTTGGAAATGCCAACATGACAAAACTAAAACACAGCCTACTTTAATGTATAATAAAAGTAAACAGAGTATACTTAACACAATTACTGCAGCAAACAATGGATAGTGTTTAATTTTTTTTTTTAATAGACCGAGCAAACCAAACGACTTCCAAAATTATTTATGAGGCAAAGTACGGTTTACTTCAAAGAGGTGATGAAAATTATTGTACCTCCTACTTGAAAAGTGGGAGCAGCTTTGTAAAGGAATGAATGGGCTTTGAAATTTTGAAGTGTGTCAAATAAGTACCTTTTATTCGATTTTATTGCTCTTTCTATACAGTTCATTTAAATCGTCCATTAATCTTCTTAGAGTCGTTCAAAGTTTGCGCTTCTTTTCAAACCATTGTTTTTTATTTCACTCGATTTTGTTTATTATTTTTACTGCCTTTAAAAACGATAATAGAAACAAAAAAAATCGTTCTAACCTCTCACCTTTTGTTGTCAAACAACATATCCCCTTCTGTGTTGTTTGCCTTTAATAAAAAAAACACAATAGAATGCGCCTTATTTCAAAAGGTAGGTATATTTAACATCTACGGTAAACTAATTTAAGTTTTTAATTGTTTAATTTAATAATACTATAGGTGAAGGTGTGCCGTAAATGTAGTTACAGATGCAAAATAAACATTGAACAGGATAGTCTGTACCTGGGCCGGCCCTAGTAAGCGCGGGGCCCAACGCAAAGACATGCTGCGGGCCCCCCCACCCCACAAAAAAATTATTTATACAATATCATACTAACAATTTATTTTTGTAATAAAATTTTGAACAAACAAGCTAAAATATTATAACAAATATAACAAAACATAAAATTTGGCAAATTGACTATGAACGAAGGAAAACAAAACAACTCGTATTTTTATAAACGAAATAGAAACTCAATTAAAATTAATCTTTCTAAATTTTGCTTCCGGAAAATCTTTTAATAGGTTGTCGAAGTCCATCTCCCTCATGACTTCACTTTCAATTGACGTAATTGCGAGTGAATTTAAGTGAATACGTTTTAATTAATTTTAATTTTTAAAAACTTCTTTCGACCGCAGAGACTGTTACCGGTACAGTAAGAAGACCCTTAAGTGCAATAAATAAATTTGGAAACGAGGTTGGACGATTATTACCAAATATTTAGGTATATTTAAAAGAAGAACAACTTTGTGGAATAGTTAATTTTAAAGCTTCTATTTCTTCCGCCAACATGAATCCATTTAAATCCACCGATTCGCCGTGTTTTAAAGCAATTTGTAAATGAGCAGCAGATTTTAATGTAGTCCCTTTGGATTTATTGTGAAATGTCCATAAAAAACTAAATAAATCTATGGTCTCTTTAAATTGTTTAAATCGAGGTTGAAGAGACTGCAATGTTTTATCTAACACTTGATTAAAACAGTTTATTTTGTATGCTTCCTTTGAATCAACAACAGGGTCGTCTGAGGACTCGTATGCAAATTTCCTTTTGCGTTTCCGTAAACGTTTCAACCAGAATTGTGGAACAACATCTAAATCTTTTGCAAGATCATTTGCACCGATTAATACATCTTTAAAACCTTTTTCTCGGTACACTTCTAGCCATTTGCACAATTTTTCAAAAGTGAGTATTCCCGAAGGCAAATCTGAGGTTTCACTTTGTAATTCTTTGCTTACCAAGTTCACTTGGAAAAGCAAATAATGCCAGAAAACCAAAAGATACCAAGAATTTGTAATCTTTCATTTGAGTAGCCAAAGATTCCGCTTCACTTTTTGCGTTTCCGTAAACGTTTCAACTGGAATTATTTCACGAAAGCTTTTGTTAATTGATTTGATGATAATATTTGATAAATAATCTAGGTATTATATATTACTGTGGCATACTTTATTTATTAAGTTTAGTATTTCACTATTGAACAATAACTTTTTTTAGTGATATGATAAAGAATTGCTTTTTGTTTTTTTAGCGCGGGGCCCTAGACGAGGGAATCGGTGGAATGTGGTTAAGGCCGGCCCTGGTCTGTACGATTTTTATTTAACACGAAACACCTTCAAAAGACATGCTGCATAAATATAAATGGTTGAATTTCAACTTGATTTAAAAAAGCTAAAATCTCGTCGTGGTTCAGTTTAATAAATACAATTTTATGAACTCCATTCCTGAAAGCAGCGCTTCAAACTTTTTAAACGCCAATGATTTTTCGTAATTAATTCAATATAATGTACGTAGGACGAAATATATTCAGACGGCGTCGCCTGTACAACAAAGTTTGGTCATTCGTTTCCTAATTAGTTGCTTGTACTTTATTAATCACTCGAAGAGTGTGTCCGAAATTTTTATGACAAGCTAATTACATATTAACATTCTTTATTAAGTCTGCGAGTGGGCAATACAAAAATTTACCCAACAAATACCTTCCGATAAAGGCGGCAGTGTGCTTTATTTGTTAAAGAAGCTATGCAAATAATTTAGTCGAAAACAAATATTAGCTTATGCAAATTAACAGTGTGTATGTAAAAAAATACTGGCCAGTACCCACGATGTTGCAGACGTACAGTAAATATTTGGTTAGGAAATCGTAATGGAAGGTTTTAGCATCGCATATCATTATTTCGTCGTTTCACGTGCTGTTGTCCGCTGTTCTGTCTTTACGCCGAGTTGTTAAAGTTACGTGCGTTAAAATAAAAGCAAGCTTTCAACATGAATGAAAAGTTAAAGAGGTTATTCACAATTTTCTAGCAAAATTCAAATTTAACCTTACATTGGATTGATCAAAGAGTTGTTATGAATACAATAAAGAAGGGGAGAACGGGGATAAAAGTAACATTTTTTTGTTTTTATTTAATTACTCATAGAGTATAACAAATTTTTTACATCCAAATTAATTTAATGATAGATTGGAAATTTGTCTTTCTTCCAAGATATTTATTTCATATGTTTCGTTAAGCATATGTGAGATTTTTTTTCTGTAGTAAGACAGCTGTTACTTCCAACCTCAACGTTGGGGCTAAAAGTAACAATAATCGGGGTAAGTTGTAACGGCAAAATAATTTACAGTTCATAAGTGGTAGGTAAATATATTAGTATTTATCAACAAAATTAATATCTGATTCCAAAATACACATTAGCAAAACTAAAAATTTTTTTTAAAATCTTTGGTACAATACAAAATGATAAGTGAACATTATCAATATTCAAAAATGTGAAACAAACAGATAGAACAAATTGGCAAATTAATCCGACAAGTTTTGTATGTTCTCATCTACGAAGAAACCCACCAATTATGTGCTAAGAGTTAACATTTACAAGTGAAAACATTGATTGGGGTTGGTTTTAACACTGTTACTTTTGACCCCAAGTGTACACAAAACAAATTGGAGGGAATCCACAATTAACTACGATTCCACCGTCAAATTGTATTGCATCCACCTATAGCCAACAAAATTTAGAACATAATAATCTAGGTACTTTTTTGTTCCTCTTTTAGAGATCGCCTAAAAGTCACTCGACCGGTGACACAATGCATTAACTTTTAGGCGCAAAATAGTGACTCGGTCTATGGAATCCTTTATAGAAGAACAAAACGTTCGACAAACTTATTATTATTATTATTATTAAATATATTAATTAATAAAACAACGATACGTGCTCAGTACATTATTATTTGCAGTTGTTATAGATGGGATAATTAAAGAATGAAAACAAGGAAATGGCAACTGGAAAATGGAAAAAATAAACATAACTGAGCTAATGTTCGCAGCCGACATGGAGTTAGTCGCGAAAACAGAAAAGAATCTGCATCATAATCTAGAAACTCTAAACCAGAAACCTAGCGAGTAAAGTCGGGAGGCGTGGGTTCGAATCCCGCGGCCGTCTGTCATCGTAGGGGTTTCAGGTGGTTTCCCCTACCTACTATAGGCAAATGCTGTGACAGTACTTCCACCTACCCTTACCTTACCCACCCTTTCCTTGTTCCCCGCCCCCTCCTCCCGGACGCTAGTGACCCCAGATGTCGAAGCGTCCCTAAACTCTCAATTTAAAAAAAAAAAAAAAGAGACAGAATCAGAAACGAAACATATAGAGAACAATTAAAGATAAAATCAGTTGAAACAAAAATACAAGGAAGACAGCTGAGGTAGTTGTGTCACACTTATAGGCTTAAAGAAAAAAGGTTAACCAGAAAAGCCTATGAAGCAACAAAAAACGTTTTTTTAACTTCCTTATATTTGCAATCTGCTTATCATGAAGCTATAAGCAAATTTGTTGACAATCTAGACATAACAAAAGAGGTAGACCGAGATAAGCCTGCCAAGACGAAGTCAAAAAAGCAGCAACTGATAGAAACATCAAATGGAAAGACATAAAAAAGCTAGCACAAGACAGAAAAAAATGAAAAAAAGTCAGCATAACACAACTCAACAGTCCTACACCTAACAGAAGGACTCATTACTAAATAAAATAATAATTAATTATAAAAAAAAAAATCACTATCCTTTACTTCCTCAAATGTTAAATACTTTTCTACCAAACATAGTGGACCCTGTAATTTCCCTCTGAGTTTTATTTAAATATCCGAACAAGCCATTTACAACTAGCAAGTTTTTTCGACGCCCAAGGCATTTTAACGGTATTATAAATTATAAACTTTAGTGCCTTAAAATTATACACAAATAAGGCCATTACGTTTTTTTTTAGCAAAACCGCTATTAATAAATAATTTCCAAACGCAAACAGTAAGTAAAAACTGTTATTATTTATTATTAGCAGCCGATATTATAACAAATAACTTTAATTTCAGGCTTGCCCTAATTTTCAACACGTATAATTTGCTTCATATCGAGCAGCTTCATTTGTCTTGGACTTAAAAATAGATTCCTCTTATTAACTCGTGTTTTTAACTACTACTTTCTCTTTTTCGTACTACTTCCACGATAGATCAGCCATACCGGTGAACATAAATCTTCGGCAATGGATCATTTGTTAAACTTTTCAATACCTTAGTTATTAGCAGCGCCCCAAGTTGTAAATTGCACTGTATTTATGCCTAATTAGTTTCGAAACAGGCTTGTTAATAGGTTTTCTAATTAATACATTATTGATTTCGTTTCATCGTCCTTAAAAATCTGTTAGCTACAGTCCGACGCGTTTAAAAATTAAAAAGATCACGAGACAACTACGTTTTGAAAGCGTAAAAATTTGATTTATTGTAACTTTTGGTTATCTTTACTTTTGTTCGGTTTTGTAGAATTTTAATACCTTACAAATACCGTAAATTATGCTGTTAGTAACTAGGTAACAAACATATAATGTTAAAAATACACACTAATTACTTAAAAGTTAAGTAGAAAAATGTAAACATTGTGGGGAGGAAATCTACCTTGGTACCAGAAAACTGGACAAACTACGGAAGAAGCGAAGCCAACTACTTGCCTCTTTGGCCTTCCTACGACGCTGTCGTGATCACCAAATCATACCTACATTCGTCAAGATACAACACCATATTCATTCCACCACCGCTCGAAGGATTATCAACCGCACAGAACGAGCCCTTACCAGAGAAAGAATTCGTTACACCTACAACCAACTGAACATCGTATCGTTAGAACTCTACAAACTACATTTGAAGCTGAGCCAAATACTAGAAACTAACCTCTGGACAACAGTGGACCGTATTAGCCACGCGCACTCAGAATACCATATGCAACACACGACCAACAAACAAATAAAGAAGTTTGAGAGAATGCAACCCAAGATTACGTCTTCAACACCACAACTAGATACTCAGAAAACAGTTGTTAACCTATCAGACTTCCCACTGTCAGATGAATGTACCAAAGTACTATCAAAAGGGTTAAATTTCGCCATCGCTCCATCCAAGATACCCAAGGAGAAAATAATCTCGGAAGTAGAGAACGCAATTAGATCCTTACCTACTGTGGATGCCGAAGAAATCAGACACGAAACATGCCGCATCCTAACTAAATCCAAACCACCCTCTCCGAACATCACCAAGAAGGAAGAAAGAGCATTAAAAGACATCAGCACTAACCGCAACATCATCGTCTTACGAGCCGACAAAGGAAACGCTACGGTCATTATGAACAGGATCGACTATCAACACAAAATAGAAACCTTATTAGATCCAGAACACTACACCCTTCTAAAGAAAGATCCCACAACAAAAATCGAACAAGAAATTAGAAAAATCATAAGGCAATCATCAATCCCTAAAGAAAATCATCGGAGGCTACTACCCTCAGACACAGTACCACCTCGCCTCTACGGTCTACCGAAAATCCATAAACCCGGCTACCCTTTACGACCCATTGTCAACACTTGTGGCTCGCCAACCTATGAACTAGCGAAACACATAGCAAGCATGCTCCAACCATACACAGGCCAAACCAGCAGCTTCGTGAAAAAATTCCGAACATTTTGTGGAATTACTACACCAACTGAACATCACCCACACCGATATATTAGTCAGCTTCGATGTCGAATCTCTCTTTACCAACGTACCTATCAATGATTCTATTGACATCATCCATAAAAAACTTGTACCACAAGGACTGCCTGAAGACATCGCTGAGATGACAAGAAAATGTCTGAACACGACCTATTTCCTATGGAATGGCAACTTCTATGAACAAAAACAAGGCGCAGCCATGGGCTCACCACTTTCTCCAGTCATCGCCGATATATTTATGGAAACCTTCGAAGAAGAAGCCATTGAATCCAGTGACAAGAAACCGAAATGTTGGTTTCGATATGTTGACGACACCTTCGCCATATGGCCCCATGGAAGACCTGCTCTCGAAGAATTCCTCACCCATCTAAACGAACGCCATCCACAAATCAGATTTACCATGGAAATAGAAGAGAACGGTAGCCTACCCTTCTTAGACGTATTAGTAAAACGCACCAACAACACACTAACACACACAATATACCGGAAGAAAACACACACGGATAGATATCTGCATTCTACATCTCACCACCACCCTCAACAAAAACGGTCCCTAATCAAGACACTCCTACACCGAGCGGACAAAATTTGTTGACGAATCCAGCAAACAAGACGAAGTACAACATGTACGAAAAGCCTTAATAAAGAATGGTTACAGCTCGAAAGATATAAGACAAGCCACCAAGCACCACAACAAAACCGACAAACAAGAATTCACCAAATATGCCTGTCTGCCTTACATCGCAGGCGTCACCGACAGAATTAAGCGACTACTGGCAAAAAAGAACATCGGCATGCGCTTCAACACAAACAAGAAAATCGAACAAGCGCTCCCGTCCAACAAAGACACGCTACCCAAACTACAAGTGAAAGGCATATATCAACTTCAATGCCACTGCGGAAAAAGCTAAATCGGCCAAACAGGCAGAAGCATCGCAAGCAGAGTCAAAGAACATCAAAGAGATTGCAGACTTGGCCACATAACCAGATCGGCGGTGGCAGAACATGTACTGCAACCAGCAGACCATGCAATAGACCATGCAATAGACTACAACAACGTGCAAATATTGGCTAGAAATGACTTCTACTATCAAAGAGTCATCAGGGAGTCCATCGAGATTATGAAAAACCCTAACAACTTTAACCGAGAAGATGGCTACCGATTGAGCAACACCTGGCGGTTAGCTTTACACAAGAAGCCACAGAACGACAACCCAGATCCAACTGGCTCTAAAGAACAAACCAAGCGCGACGATCCACGATCACCGACCCGAGACAAGACGCAACCGAGCGTAGCGACCCATCGCTATATAACGCGGAGCAAATCACGACAACAGCAGTCAGACCCCTTCTGAAGAAGTCGTCAGCATGGACGACGAAACGTCAAGCATTAATAATTCCACACGGCACAACCCGAAAACCACCCACTCATTGTGCAGCAAACTTAACTTAAAACTGATTACTTGAAAAACTTTTAAAACACGACACGATTTTTGGGCATATATTTCACGATGGACTGAAATATTTGAAATGTTGTGCCATACAACAAACCATGGGTATTGGGTTAATCAAAAAGTTCCTTAAAATTTTCTTTATGAAATTGAAACGATGATGATTTATATTAAAATAAAACTTTACGAAACCATAGATACCATCAGTTTGTATGACTTACTCGTAAGCCCATCTTTCAAGGCGTTTCTCCATTGTTTAAAAAACGCAGATTTTTTTACTTTGGCCTGTCCAGGAATGATGGAAAGCATTAGAAAACACCAGCATAAGTTGTAGAGTAACTAAAGCCATCCAAGAACTGTACAGGGACAATAAAATTAAAATTGGAAGTCAAACATCAAAAAAATTGAAACAAGGATGTTGCTTGTCCTCAACACTATTTAAAATTTACATTGAACACTTCTTGAGAACATGGAAAAGAAAATGCAAGGGCATAGGGGATAAATTGCGCAATTAAACGACCCCTTAAAACCTTTGGAATGAAGATGGTGTTATCAGATTAATTTAAAATTCACTAACAATTAAAAACGAACTTTTTTATCAACGCAATGCATACAAAGATAATTGTGGTCAGTACTTTTAAGTTACAAAATCTGCTAAAGAGAACTTTACCATAGGAGTAGTTTTAAACCAATCAATGTATTTCAATTATTATAAAATTTAAGTCTTACTGGTTTTCGAAACTTATAGTTATCAAAACTTTTGCGATGAAAACTTCTCCCAATCTACATACAAAGCGCCAGTTGAAAGCAATTAAAATTACTTTTATTAGAGCAAACCACAATCTTCGTTCAAATAGATCTCATGCATAACATAATTGTGTTTCAAAATTCATTAAATGCAGCCACTCCGCCTTATTTGATTAGCTGATTGGTACGTCATCGTCCATCCGCAACTGGGGAACAGAATTTTATTTCAATCAATCGACTTTAATTCTCATAATGCTACTTAACAAACAAGGATTTCACGCAAGAGAACTAAACTTATACGAAACTTGTCGTTTATAAGCCACTATAAAGGAAATCGAAATTAGCCTTGTAAAATGTAATTAAAAAATTACGAAAAATACACAAAACGCGTGCCACTGACAATTTATCTGTGTAACCAAATATCATTGTGTAACTTTACACCATTCGAAATATAAGTATTTTATGGTATTCAAACGACGCGTTAAAGAAAATATTTTTACGACACTTCAATACGCAGTCCATAAATAGTTTGAATTAATAAGAAAATTATAACACCTAAAATACTAAAACATCAAGAAAAACTATAAACACGTACAAAATTAAATTGAGATTATAAATAGATAATATATATTTTTATTATAATGATAGTTTTATGGCTTATAGCTTGTAATGGCAAAGGATATTTTAAACGAATTTACAACACATGTGCTAAAATATTTATATGAGTGTAAATATTTGTTTAGTTAACAGGAACAATGTTTTACTAGGCTTGAATTTTAAGTCGTAGCGAAATACCTACTGAGTTTACTTAGAATAACAAATCTAATAGCTTAGGATGAGCTTGTTTTGCTACCTATAATTTAACAATTGTGTATTAGAATTGTAAAATTATTCATTACTTTAAATGACGAACAATTTTAACATTTTAAAATTGTTATATAACTTTAAACGTAGCAGCCTTATACAGTGCGTATTTCTTTTAGGGCTGCTTTATTATTCAAAATAGAAAAAAAAAATTGCGCACAATTTGTTGGAGAACATAGGATACATAACCTAAAATTATTTTCAGTTATACTGAGTGTTTGGTTTCCGCGCTTTTTAAATACTCCACCCTGTATATTATTTATTTTTTAGATTCCAAATTGAATTCTCTTTAAAAAATTTATAAGTTTTATTATGTACATAAAATCAATAGTTTTTGAATTTCTTTTTTTTTTTAATATTGATGGTTACCGATCTTTAACAAAATATTCATATTTCGCGATTTACCAAAGTCAGTGTAAAATAATATGGTAGTTTTTTTAGCAATACTCTTATAGTGCCTTCTGAACAATTAAACTTTTTAAATAATACACAGGGTGTTTGTTTTGGTCGGTCCATGTGGCTGAATTTTAAACACGAATAATAAAACATTTAAAACTTTAATGTAAGTAGAGCTTTAAGAATGTGGTATTATTTAATGCTTTAAAGCTAAAATAAAAATCATAGGGGTTGTAAACATAAATATAAATGATATCGACAGCTTATTGATCTTAAAAAGTCTACTTTTAAATATTTTAGCAAAAAATATATTTATTTGAGATTTCTGCACCAGTTTCTATAATTTTTCGTTAATAAATAATTATTATTAAAAAAAAAGGCCAAACACAAGTTTTAATTCAGTTACCCAAGAAAATCTACTTTCCTATGCAACTTTTGCCTATTACACAAAGTAATTATATTTGAAGTTTCAACATGGGAATTTATCTTATTAAAATATCTGCAGCGTAGGTGGAATTAATTCATAGTTCGTTTTTTCATATTTCTTTAGCAAAAAGTTCGCTCGCAAAAATATTCGTTGTAATTTTAAGAATGTTTACTTTTGGGATAAAATTTTCCAACTTTTACACTTTTCTGTCACAAATTTAATATATTTCTATCATATTAAGTTGTTATTACAAAGAAAAATCTATTTTAAAACGGTAAATTAAAATAATTAGACTTTGGATTAAAACCCAGACTTTTCAGTTTCTTGAAAAAGGTTGAAGATATCTGAAATCTGTTTTGATATTATTAAATTTTGCAGCTTTGCCAAATGTAAACTTAAGCTTTGGCTTTTAAATCCTTTTTAGACTATACTAATTTGTTATTATCTTTCGTTTAAGATAATAGCATAGAATTTTTATATAAAACTTTCGTTCAAGAATTTTGCATGGAAAATATGAACCACAAACATGGTAATATTTTTTGATACAAAAACTCTAATATATTTTGGTTACTTTTTAGTAATTTTTATCATATCTTATTGGCAATTGTGAGTAACCATGTCAAATATTTATTTATATTTTGATGTTTATTTTGTATATGGGTGCTTTCTGCTTATACATAATTACAAATGAATAGAAAACTACTAATTATGGCTGCAGTAGGTACCATTAATAATGTTACTAAACAATCAATAACGAACTGATTTTTTTTTCAGTCAACTTAACCCACAAATGACATGCAATCATATACAATTACATTAGGATACGCATGCGCGCATGCTAAATATTGGATGCAATTAGAACAGGTCCTATTTTCGTACAATTTTTTGGTTCAAAATTGTTAATTTCTGATTGACACGTTAATATAAAATCGTATGTAGGTAATTTTCTTAAACGAAAAAATAGTATTGTATAAAACAGACTTTATAGTAAACGAGCTACCCTTGTTGAAATACTAAATTCAGTAACAATTAAATTATACACTACATCTAACATTAAAGGATTGAATACATAAACATTTAGTTATGCCTATAAAAACTATACCACTGAGCTGCAGAATGTAAATTATACAGCGGGGGAAATTTCACAATAAAACCAAGTTTACATTTTATTAAAAATGTACGCCAATGTGTCAAAACCAGTTATTTCGGCGCAGGTGCTTTTCGCCACCGTGAAGCAATTAAAAAATGACAACTTTCAACGACACTGATAGATATTTTACAACTTTCTGATAGTTCAACGCAAAATTTAGATTATGATCAACATAGATACAAAACGAACAGGGCTTGTATTTTAAACCATCTGAACAAAGTTCAAAAAATGTAGAAAAACAATCACACATGTTTAAAGTTTCACTATTTTGGCCAAGTGTAAAAAGCGCTCTGTATAATAGAAAAGTGTTAATTAATATATTGTCAATTTAAATTTCATTCGCACACTTATCGCCATCCCGCTGAAATTTATGTCGAAAAGTTCCCGATATTTCAACAGGCTTCTGAACTCCGAACCTACGTTTACTACTACGTAAAAGTAAAATGATAATGTCAATTTTCATTTATATTACGCTTGCGAAGCGAATAACACTAACTTCTCTCTACTCTCTATCGAATGTTGCCAATTGTACATTTTTTATTCGTGACATTAACAATATGGATTTTTAATCAGTGGAAAATCAAGGTTAATGAGACCAAGTCAGTACACGTCACCTTCACAAACCGAAGAGGTAGATGTCCACCTATCACCCTAAATAATCACCAGATACCGCAACACGATGAGGCCAAATACCTTGGACTTACCCTGGACAAAGGACTCACCTGGCGCAACCACATATTCACCAAACGTAAGCAGTTGGGTTTGAAACTTTCCAAACTTTACTGGTTAATTGGACGCAAGTCCAAACTGTCGCTAGAAACTAAACTCTTGGTGTATAAATCCATCTTAAAACCAGTGTGGACGTATGGAATCCAACTGTGGGGAACTGCGTCAAATTCAAACATAGACATACTGGAAAGATTTCAATCTAAAGTCCTCAGAATTGTAGCCAAAGCCCCGTGGTTTGTCCCAAATACCAACATCAGACACGATCTACAGATGAAAACCGTTAAAGAGGAAATCAAACAGCACACCACGAATTACGCCAACAGAATTAGAGATCACCCAAACAGCCTTGCCAAAGAACTCATGACCCAACCACTACTCAGAAGCCGCCTCAAGCGCCACACCACAACAGACCTTATCGGCAGATTCGAAAACTTAAACTAATTATGTATTGTGCTAAATAATTGTGTATTGTGCTAAATGTAAAATCCCAGTTGCTACACCTAGCAAAACTATAAGTATACGGGAAGCTACCACAGGGTAGCTTTTCACATGTCCTTGTTACCGTCAAACCATTTGATTATTGTATGGATAGCATACAGATTTCAAATTAATTGGGATATGAAAAAAAAAAAAAATGTTTAAAGTTTCACTATTTTGACCAAGTGTAAAAAGCGCTCTGTATAATAGAAAAGTGTTAATTAATATATTGTCATTTTAAATTTCATTCGCACACTTATCGCCATTCCGCTGAAATTTATGTCGAAAAGTTCCCGATATTTCAACAGGCTTCTGAACTCCGAACCTACGTTTACTACTACGTAAAAATAAATGATAATGTCAATTTTCATTTATATTACGCTTGCGAAGCGAATAACAATAACTTCTCTCTACTCTCTATCGAATGTTGCCAATAGTACATTTTTTATTCGTGACATTAACAATATGGATTTAGGGCGCCAGAAATGAGTTCGCACCCCGGCGATTAATACCAACGGCGCGCCACTAAATCCACCAATCTTAATATCAGAGCTACCACCATCTTCAATAGATATTTTTAATTAATCACTGCCAATCATAATCTATTAAAGTATAATCTCAAAGTTTCTGAACGTCTTGACTGTGTCCCAATTTTTTTTATATTTTATTAATGGTGTAAGTTTATAAGCGCACAAGTTTCAAAAAATCACTCATTTTGTACTCCGCAGACGGTCTACAAATTCATTAATCTTTCGCAGATTCAGAATTATGTACATCAGATAAACGGAAGATAAACTAATAGAACTGGTAACTTGATGAATAATTTAGAGTTTACGTCAATACGCAACAGGAAGATATTGTCGCGAATTCTGTAATTATGTAACTAATTATGACTTCAGTATTGTCTCAGTGATATTGCTGTCAGCTAAATTATGACGGGTATGCGCAGCATTTCTTGCAAAGAGGCACCAAATGAAATTTAGCAGGTCTACATGAATATTTTCACGATAACAAACTTACATGTGTTTCTCAATACTTAAAATATTTGAGTGATTCATTCTTGTAATGTATACTCTGTTTACTTTTATTATACTTTAAAGTAGACTCTGTTTTAGTTTTGTCATGCTGGCATTTTAGTTACATTCTAAAGCTGTGTTGCAATGTTGCAAATTAAAAATTCCAAAAGGATGTGAAGAAAAAGTTAAGAAAAGTATTGTAAAATGTTATAAAGAATATTAAAAAAATAATCCAGAGTTTACAAATGACCTAATTTATTCCAAATTGTCGAATATATTCAATGTAAATAAAGTATTATATTAAATTTTGGCTATACAGGGTTCTCGTTTTTCGAGGGCCACTATGGGGATCACGTAAACGGTAAGAGTTACGACTTCGGTTAAATTAGGGCAAAGTTGAATATTCAGGTGCTTAATAATTTGACGCAAACAAAACTTATCTAGCTATTGTAGTTTTTGAGATATAGGGAAAAAAGTAAAAAAGTGGATTTTTGATTTTTGCCCGTAACTTTTTCATTTGATGTCGAATTTCATTTCTGTAAAAACTTTTTCATGGCCACTTTTTGCAAGGAATCAAAATCTCCAATTATATTTTTCATGCGACGTTTCGTTTTTTTAAAACCGTCATCAGGTCAATTTTTTCTTATGGACGCTATATGTGATTTTGACACCAATTTGTAGAGCGTGTTATTCTGAATTCAATAATGTATAACACATGGCACTTTTTTGTACCAAGTGATTTTGAATTAGTAAATTTTACGATTAATTAAGAAATTAATTTTTATTATAAAAAAAAACTTTTTTCGAATTATTTCTTGTTTAAAGTGCAAGACCAGTTTCAAGCCTCCCGTCTCAAGACTCCAACTGATGCAAAGACGGGAGAAAGAGATTTTTAACCCATTTGTTCCCAGTGTACTCATTTGAGTACGGTTCATAAAATATTTTTTTTAAGTTCCATTAGTTACATATAGGTGGGAATGTTTAGTACCACTTAGTACACAGAATAAGGAATAGTAGATTAAAATTTTAAACCTTAATGTTGCTTCTACATAGGAAAAAACGTCACTTTACTTTGTTCTACAACTGTGCTATTGTCACTGTGTACTTTGTTATTAATTTTTATCTTTGTTTTAAAATATAAATTAATTTTTCTGCTGAAATTTGTTACTCAGGTATGTATGTTTTACAGTTATTCATGCAAATATTAAACAAAATACATAGTGTGATTTTTTTTCATAGTAACTATGAAAACTATACTCATATGAGTACACTGGGGCATTACGTTGTTAGGGCTAAATTTGCCCTTAGGATCTAAAGTTGTATTGGACTTAATAAAAGTAGTGATAAAACTGGCAGATCATATAATATTTGTCGACAACTTGTTTACAAGTCATGGTTTGATGAAAACTCTTATAGTTAATCGCACAAAAAAAAGTCCTTTTTTTGATCAGCAACAAATGAAAAAAGAAATTCGCGGTTGTTTCCAATATAAATATGACAAAGAACATTTATTGCTTCTGGTAAAGTGGAAGGACAATGGACAATAGTATTGTGACTATAATGACAAATTATGATAGTATACATCCTCTTTCCAAAGTGAAACGTTGGTCTAAGTAGCAAAAAGAAAAAAATTGATGTGCCCCAACCTTGTCTCTCTGCCAATAATAATACAGCTATGAGGGATGTAGACTTGCTAGACAAATCTGTAAATAATTATCAAGTGTCCATCCAAGGTAAAAAAAGGTGGTGGATTCTCTGGACCCATATGCTGAATATTACAACAGTGAACGCCTGAAGGATAAATTCATTAGCAGGTAGAAATATTGATTTACTGAATTTCATACGAAGTGTATTAAGACATCACTTAAGAGTCTTGGAGAAAGCTCAACTTTCCGGGCATCCACGTACGGTCCCAAAAAGTATTATACAGGATCAAGGAGGACATTTTCCTAAGAAATAATTGATAAACAGTTGCGCTGTAGCATATGTCATCAACGAGCAAGGTGCATTTGTATCAAACGCCATGTCACACTGTTTGGAAAGAGAATGTTTCATAAAGTTTCATAGTGAATACCAGTTTTCGATTGTAAATTATTACAATAAATTAGTAAAAAATAATATAATTTTTATTTTCTTTGCCGCCGCTATGTTCCCGTTGTACTCTTATGAGTACGTGCATTTTTTTCACTTCTTTTTGAAAATATTTTAGAAAAACTTGCATAATTTGTAGTTTGGACATATTTCTAATAATAAAAAACGTTTTATTTAAAAATTTGAAAAAAAAAAGTTTGTGGGAACAAATGGGTTAATTTGACGATTTGTATGAAAAAGTCTTCGTTTTTAAACTGTTATGAATATGTTAAGAAAGAAATGTTTAGCGTGAAAGACAAGCATGGATTTTCTTAAATTAAAAATGCGCCGTGACGTGAACACTTTTGGGGATTCCCTTAAGGAAACATTAATTGAATCAGTCTCGCATGTTATCGATCAATAAATTAACCGCCACAAAAGAAGTCCAACAAATTCTGAACTAGGTTAACGTAGGTCTTAAACTTCTAATACTAAAACATTTGCAGAACATTGTCATTGAGCCAGACGTTAAATTTCCCATCCAAAATTGATGTGTAGTTTGTAAAATATGAGATTAAATAATCTAATGTATAAAATAATTTTTTCAGTCACCTTTTGCTATCCAAAAAAGTTTAAGATACGACGCACATATTATCCTGACTGGCACAAAACTAAAACAAAACCGAATTTCACTATTCACAGCACGTAACACTTGATTCAAAACTGAGCGAATTTAATCGTCACGTCGATCACAATTGGCGGTACACACACGACGCGTGATGCGTAGTATCTACGCGCTAGATTCAAACTTTCAAAACTTTCGTCGCCGTTAACAAAGTCGTAAAACGAAACGCTACCTCGGTCGATCCCACATGCGTTCTTCAGAACGTAACTGTGATAATAAAACCCATTAAAATTGCAATCAAACAATAGCAGCGACAATTTTACGGGTTACCGTTGATAAAATAACTCCCACAACGTCGAATATCCGAATCTTACGTAGTTGTAATTTGTATTCGCGTCAAGATTACAAGGTCGAACCGGGAGACCACGTGAATCAGCATCGCAACGTATTCGTGTTTCGGCGCGAACTCCAATAACACGATTACCTGCGAAACAACCTTTGATTAGCACACGAGTTGCACGCACTCACCAAAAGTAAAAGAGCAACTCTTGTAGTCTCATACATTCAGGTATTTCTAGGGATCCGCTAACTCGCAATGTTACATAACCAACCTTCTGGGAGACCGCGGCATGACTGAAGCATCCAGTCCGATTCTAATTTGATTGCCATGATTCTTAAGCAACAATGAGTGCATGTTTTGCTGTACCGCTCAAGCAAAAATTGCCCGTTTCGATTAGATTTCCCTGATACTTGCGAAGAGCTGAGAAAACTAAACAACTAGATGCGAAAAGGGGCGCGATGGAGATCAAAACCAATAACCAAAAATCATAATTAGACGTTTTAGCTTAAAAAAAAAAGTGGAGCAAGTTCGGGACATGAATTTTACAAAAAACCAACACACAAAAAACATATACAGGGTGTAGAATAGAAACACGCAACATAGTAATTTCAATGGTGAAATTTTAAAAGTTTATTAATATCTCTAATTATTTAATTTAAAAAAGTGCATTGAGATTTTTTTTCTCTACATAAACCTAGATGCACTTTTTTCTAAAATAACCAACAAACTCAAAACCACGCGCCTTCACCAAAAAATTAGTTTAATCAATACACTGATAACAGAGGTACCGTAGAATAGGGCAACTTGGGACAGTAGGGTAACTTGGGACAAAATGAAATTCTCACCTAAAAATTTTGTTTACAACTGTCAACTTTTGAGATAATCAAAGTTGCTTAGTAGAGTTTTAAAAGTATCATATAAGCTTAAAAAAACGAATTAGTTTTTGAAATTACTACAAGACTGTAAGTTGTTACATCCATTTTTTTAATTAATATAAAATGGCCGAATTAAGAACTGTTTAAAACTTCTCTTGTACTTTTGTTCTGAAAATATACGTTTAATATTAAGTCTTGAATAACTTATCTCATTTTTTTTATTTAATACTACCTATGTTCAAAAATGAATGATTGTCCGTTTTGGTGAAAATTTTTGTTTAAAAATGATTGTCTCATTAGTTTTTAATTCAATTAATATATTGAATCCTGCTTTAAACAACTTTTTTACAAATGAGACAATCATTTTTGAACAGAGGTAGCACATTTTTTTAAATTTTTCCAATCAAAATATCGTTTAGTTTAAAATTTTTGTAACTTGCGAATTAAAGTTTTATTTTCTTTATTTTTGATATTTTTTTTCATGCTGGATAATTGTGAAAGATCAATTTAATATAAAAAATATAATATTACTGTCCCAAGTAGGACTTTATAGGCTAAACTTGAGTCAAACTACTGAAATTCATATGTGTCCCAAGTTGCCCGGTCTTAAGTATTACTTGAGACAGGAAGTTTTTTTTGTTGGTATCTTGTATATATACATATATATTTATTTTATATATAGAATATTGTTCATTGGCACCTCACCCAATTACATAAAAAAAATCAAAGTTTTTAATTAAAAAATGAACGTGGTACACGCTTTCAAATGTTGAAACTGTCCCAAGTATTCTACCGGTATTGGGTTTGTTATAAAAAAAATTATAAAGAACAAAATTTCCAGTACTTTTCTCTCCAATACAGAAGCAAATAAATAAATAAAATACTAAGCACAATAAAATCAAATCAAACAACCTACAAGGCACAATATTAACAACATCCAACAATAAGAAAATAACAAACAGGCACATTCAAAACAAAATGCTATTTATCTTACATAGATGTCATCAAAGACAATTTTAGATTAAAAAAAAAAAACTTACAAAGAGGCAAATCAAAGGTGTGAAACAGTTTAGGAACCAAATAAATTAGACATTTTTAAGCAAACACACATACTTACACACACCAAACATTATTTAAATCAACCCAACATTTACAGACTTTAAATATTTTCGAAACTCAGCCATTCACAGCATGATTTAGGATCAAAGACAGGCTTTTAACATAAAATTAATGATAACTTTAATTTTTATGGTCTTTTGTATTTAGCACCTTTGGTATTTACTCTCTTTATTTACGAGTTTTAGAAAAGTGTGTGCCTTATACGGTTGTGCACGACGAACTTTACGTGAATGTACTACAATATAAAGTTCATGGCTGTACAGTAAGTGTACAGTGGGCGATACATTTTTGTCATTTTTATCTAAGCAACGACAAAATTTTAAGAAACGTTACACGTTTTCACTTGTACATCACACCAAATCAGGAAATATTGCATAACAGTCAACCACGTAGTATGAATACCTAACTGAGACGTGCGCAAAAGCAAACTGAAATATTTAAAATCATAATTTATATTTTATAATGGGTGGATAAAAAAATACAGATTGTATTTTGCATCAGAAAATTTTAAAAAAATGGGCATTGTAATTGAAATAAACGAGTTTTGGTGATCCGAAGTTGGATTAAAAGAAAATTTAATTTTGGACATCCTGTAACTAATGCATCGTATGCAAAAATTCCTGGTTGAACTTCAAGGTTTCTTCTATGCATAGTCTAAATTTAAGCTTTTTCTCTTAAAAAATGGCGGCGGTAGATAATATTAAGCATCACGATGAAAAACAAAAAAAAATTCAAAAAAGGCCAAAAATATAAAAACTGACTGCACTTATCTTTGTCGTGATGAATCAACACATGTATCTAATACTGTTCAACTTGTTTTTTTTTCGTGGAGCAGATATAAAGTTAAATGTTACTAAATAATTATTAGATTTGGTAAGGATGAAAGGAAATACAACAGCTGAGAATATCTATTTTGTATTAAAAACTGATTATAATATAAAAAATGAGAAAATCACTTCGAATTAACTACGCCTTTGACAAAAAAATTTAAAACCGAAGTTTTCAGGGCCTGGCGTAAAGCAATTTTTCCTAAATATTTAAAAGCAAAAATTAAGGAACTCGAAAATGAGACATTTCACAAGGTTCAACAATTAAAAGAGGTCTTGCATGTATATTAATTAATTTACGAAAATTATACCCCATGAAAATGTTTCTAAAGCCCGTGTGACACGGTATAAATTTCTGTACAGAAAACAAAACAGAATATCTTCTATTGTTTTTCTTGTACAGATTTCAATACAGAATTCCAAGCGTTTAAAACTGTGTGTGACACGGAGACATATTTTATGTACAATTTATTACCCATGCCCATGCGCCTAAACAGTATAAACACAGATAAGGCCCAAACAGAATGAGAATTTCGGGCTTTGAGTTTTGGGTTTTGAGTATTGATGGTAGAAGTACAGATTACAAAGAAAGAATTGATAGGGGTGGTAGTGGCATATGACTAGATTGAGAATGCGGCAGAAGAGGATAAGAGTAGTGGTATACTACGGTTCCTGCGACAGTTCGATGGCATGTCCATCCGGAGCTTACTATGATCGATGTCTGAAGATCACGAAGAAGTCTTTCAAGGTCGTCGACAATGACCGGAGGGTGTTGCCGAAGAAGTCTTTCAAGGTCGTCGACAATGACCAGAGGGTGGTTGCTGAAGGAGTCTTTGAAATGTTTGAGGGTGTGATTTTTGGGGTTGCCGAAGAAGTCGTCGACATTTCAAAGACTCCTTCAGCAACCACTACGACCACCGACTTCTTCGGCAACCCCTCTGTTGAAAAATTACCCCACCCCCAGCAAAAATTTCAAAGACTCCTTCGGCAACCACCCCCTTTCGATGTCGTAGGGGTGAGAAGTCTTTGAAATGTCCGAGACTTTGAAGGGTGGGGGTTTGCCGAAGAGGTTTTTCAAATGTATGACTATAGGCATAGGCGGTCTGTTATGTGTGTCACCAGTAACTAGTTCTTGGAAATGTCAACCAGAAAAACATGAATTAATCGAGGGATTGTTGGATCATGTCTTTCTGTTTGGGCCTATATGCACTCCCTCTAAAACAAGGTCTTTATCCCTGCAATTGCCATTTTAAACAATAACAACATCCTGCTTCGGATTACCAAGAATTAACAGGAATTTCTATTGCTTATATTTCCTTTAGCTGCAGATGCTCAAAATCAGCTGTTAGTTGCCATTATTCACGAACTGAATCCGCATCTGTAGCACGCCGTTTCTGTATCAAAACTTACATGGAAATAGGACAAATCGTATAGTATTTTCTGTGCAAGAAACTATAAAGAATTTTGTACGAAAAACCTGTATGACACGATATAAGATTTTCTGTATAGTATTTGGTACAGATTTCTATATAGAAATTTATACCCGGGCTTAAAAGCAATACACAAATATACGCCCGCTTTTATTTTTCATAAATCCAGATAATTTTTAATACGATTATTAAATAAACCATCTAAATGTAAAACTCAGAACTTTTATTGCACAAACTATGAAGCATTTATTTTTTATATTTTAGTATGAAAAAATTGCAATATTTAGAAATTAGAACTATCGAACACAATCACCATTTACTGAAATAACTTTTATTTCGAATTTTTTACTACGACGGGCTGCGATAATATTTAAATTGCTTGTGGTAACCAAGAATTCGTTAAATTTTAAGAGATATTAAACTTCGTTCAAAATTGCACTGAATGAAAGAGTATTTGAATTTTGGCGAAAAGTAACTGACCACTGATCAAAATCCGATATGTGTTTACAGCAAAGCCAAAATTTTAAATTTACTTTGTTAGCTATAAAAAATACTGTTTTTTGCTACAATACTAAATCCGCAAACTATTCAATAACTACCTCTAAAAATGTTACAACTGTGAAAGGCCGAACTCATATGGTTTTGAGATAATATAAACAAAAATTTAATTAAACAAAACACAGCATATCCCTAAATGTATTAAAGCTTTCTTGTATGATAAACGAAAAACATGAAATTTGAAACTAAAATGATCTGAATCGTACATGTTCTAAATAGCAAATTACTTGTAATTGAATTGAATTTGAACTATATATACATGATAACACCGTAACATAATATACTAGAGACCTCTACACATTCAACAGTGTACCTAGGCATTCATTCATTATTATACTGCAGAAAGTATTGACGAATTACAGTGTTTAAATTAACATTTAAATTTCGAAAAAAAAGCATACATGCAAGCTCAAAATTATTTTCCAAATTTATCCGAAGTCCATTATTTGCTGTTCCTTTACCTCTGAACTTTTACATGAAATTATGTTTATTGTTTGTGATTAACCAAAATGATGTATCAGTGTCAGTTCTTCTTTGTACCGACGAAACATGAAACATTTACAAAAGATAAGAGAATTGAAACAATGGATGTGATGACATTCATGATATGTGGGCGGCCAGATCAGGGGCAAGAACAACAAAGCTACAATTAAAACAATGCTGAGACAACACTGAAGTAGAATAATACAACGGTTTGGGTATTGGGAGTTTGATGGTAAAATAAAGGCAGTACGCCCAGGAAAAGGTCCCGGACGGAACAAGAGAACAGCGTGAGATATTGCCGAATTATCAAGGAATCAAAAAAACTAAGCAGATCCATAAATTGGTCGTGACATATCGCTTATGGGATACCACGAAGTGTGAAATAGTTTCCTATGAGGTCATTATTTTTTCATCCACATCCTAGAACCCTAATCTCATCAATCTTCTCAAAAAAGTGCGGCAATCAAACAAACTTCTTTCCCTCGTCTGCAAGAAATCTATGGATTGATTTGGCAAGTTCCTATTTTCCGCATTAAAACCTTTCGTATGTTCGATCATTCAACGCCGATTTTTTCCATTCGGTATTTAACAAGGCCGCAATAAAACCACAGTTTATTGATTAATACTCATTTATAATAATATGATCCATAGTAAAATAACGTTTGGTTGATGCAGCTATGAACAGGAAAATGGTGAACTTTAAAATCTTACAAATTGAATTGTAAAGATTCAATAATAATTGACAATCCTTGTATTCCCCCAACATGTTGAAATTTTAATTTAACAATAGTTCGTGTAGAAAATAACTCAAAAAGTACAAAAACAACAACTGATTTATTATTACTTTACAAAATCGTATTTACTATTTCTCTTACGGTACGTCCTGCTCATTGCCTTGGCAAAAAACAATTTTTCTGTTAACTATTAGACGCTCAAAACTTTTTTAAACCTTCTTCCAAAATTTTCAAAGCCGTCCGATAGGCGTTGGCGAAATCAAACCAAATATGTTTGCTTGTAAAAGAATTTATCATGCTCACAGTACCTTCGAGCGCCTTACGTTTAGACAACCCACCATGCGCAAGCAAAGCAATGTGCAAAATGTAATAAACGTATAACGGTAGAACTAACATCATAATTTGTTATTAATTAACAAAACGATCTTAACAGGCCAATGCATTTTCATTTGCATTTAAATAAATCCTATATAATCCAAAATTTATAATTTCACGCCCTGTTAAGCTTCTCTATACTTACACTATTGCAAAAGTAATTTGCAACAATGTTATTATTAAATGAATGTTTTAATTATTTAATTGACTCATTTTAAATGCTACATAAATTATTTTGTTTACGATCACTCATCTCTTTATCATAAGGAATCTCTTTTGTAGAAAAACTAGACCAGTATCGCGACTACCTTCTTCTCAACAGTAGCTTTTTTAATTATTCATATATGTATACAGCTATCGTAGCAACGATCATCATTGGCAAGATCTTCATCAAAAACTATGTTGATATAAATAAAAGAAATGTTATAATTAACATAAAATCTTCCAATCTGTCTAAAAAACGACCTTGCTCTCTGTTGATGCAAGAATTTTTGTGTGTAAAAATTTCTGTTGTCTCATATCTAATTCGTATAAATTAGTTATTATAAAAAAATCTACAACTCTGCCCAAAAATATTTTTGTACCATCAAGTAGGTATAATCGAGTTATTAACGAATTTTAAAAAAATGCCCATTATGATTTTTGTTGATTATCTAGCGTTTTTCAAAACATTAAAGCATCACTGGATATGGATAGGTCTTAAAAATTGGAACAATGTGTAATTTAAACTTCTTTGTAGCTCTTACCGTCAGGGGTGGATCTAATAGGGACTAATAGGGCTTAAGCCCTGGGCTCCCAAGTTTCAGAGCCCACAAAAATTGAATTATTATCATACATTTTTAATACTTTTTCACTAACAATGAGCACTTATCGTGTAGTAAAAAATAGAATATTAATAATATAATAATATTGATAATTTATAGTAGGTATTAATTGTTTTATTTTAATCAGTGTAACATAACCTCGACACCTAACGGCAAAAGAGGAACGGTTAACTAACTAACAATGTAACATAATTGGTCAGGTCACCAAGTTTCAATTTTAAATCCACCGTCTCGAAAACACCATTTCATAAATAAATATATTTCTACTTTGATTTTGATGTTAAAAAAGAATTTGAAACCCCAATTTAAGGATTCTTAATCTAGCAAAGAATGGTGCCCCATTTGACTTCAATAAGCCCTAGGCCCCGAAAAACCTAGATCCGCCCCTGCTTACCGTTTACGAGATCCCAATAGTGGCCCCTTTTGTGAACCACCCTGTATACCTGAAATGGACAATCTAAGAGAAAATCGAATACAGATAATTAACAGGTTACATTAAAATACATTTATGTGTATCTTATCTTAATGCGGTATCAAAGTTAATCTTGTTTACTTTATTTATACGTTTAGGAATATTCTGTGGTCGGGCTCCACTCCGCAAAAAAAAAACATTTAAAATAAACTTACTCATCACTGACGCAATTTACTAAAAACTATACGAAGCGGGTTTTTTTTACCACGTGCATTTTTATTTGTAAAGTTTGCTCAGCAAAAAGTATTAATAAAAATAAATTATCAGTCATACCTCAATACAATATTAACAATTCTTCATTATTTCTTAAAATATTCGCATGAATAGATTCATAATTTACGTATCTAAAAACATAAATTTTAAAATATTAGAAATTCAATTTTTTTACGTCTTAAAAAAAACAATGTAAAGAGAACAATATTTATATTATGCGTAAATTATTTAAATCACATCTCAAACAAACAACAACAAAACATTTTTAGCTCGTGTTTTTGTATATACTTTCACCAATAAAGTATGCAAATGACTTTAATATATGCGCTAAAATACAGTGTGTCCAAAAGGTATGGAATATGCTATATATCTCAGTAAATATCCACTTTAGGGAAAATTTTTTGAAATAAAAGTTGTTTGGTACTTAGATCTTTTAAAATAATTCATTTGTTTAGCATTAATAATCTGTCGTAGTGACTGCAAGTACTTTAAGAATAAAAAATTGCAATGGTTTATTTATCTGAAAAACATCGCATTGAAATTTTAATGATGCTGGGATATGGAGAAAGAAAAAGAAACCAATCACAAATGTGCAATTTGTTAATAAATACTAAACAATGAAAATAATTTGAGAGTAAGTATATTTTTGCGTTTTTCTCAAAAAGTTGTTTAAGTAAGGGTACTTAAGTTTTGCATCATTGAAAAGAGAAAAAAAATCTCTATCAAATTAGTATAATGTACGGGTACCTTGTCATTTAAAAAAATTCAATTGTTTTTCATTGCGCTTTTTTTATTCACAAAAACTAATTTAAATTTTGTCTTATTGTGGAAAACTAAGAACAAACAACTTTTATTCAAAACATTTTTCCCTAAAAAGGATATTTACTGAGATATATAGTATATTCCATACCTTTTGGACACACTGTATATATATTTTATATTTATGAAAATATATTTGCATACTATGTATTTTATTACAATACTGCAAAAGAAAACAACAAATACATTAAAATATTAAACAATAAGTAATACTTAACGTTTATTTTAAATATCTATCAACCAACAAGATTTAAAAAACCGCTTAGCTGCAATTTAAATTTTAAAAGGAAATTTATAGATATTAAAAACAATATTACTAAACTAGCTTTGCAACATCCGCTGTCTATTACGAATCTTAAATATTGACTAATAAATCATTTACTTAGGTGACCTAGTTTACTTTTCTAGTTTAGTAAAATCTTATCAAACTTTTGGAATTACCTAATCTGCACTCAATTAAAGTGGATAATTAGGTACCTATATCCAACGTGCCTTTTAATACGTGATTAAAAATTATCGTTTGCGCAGTTAATTACAAAACAAAGTATTAATAACGAGTTTCAGAAGGAATGTGGAGTAAAGTTAAATTTAACTTATCCTAAAAAAAAACGACACGTTTAGTTTTAAGAATATGACGAGACCCAGACAGATAAAAAAAAATCGCGTGTAAGACTGAATGTTTTATATACAGGGTGTTTTAAAAATTGCCGTTGTGAAACAAAAAGTAAGGTATTTTTAAATCGTTCGAAGGGCCACAAAAATTTTAAATAACCGGAAAATTTGCAATTACGTAAACGGAGCGAATGAAAGAATACTCGACAAATTTCTTTTTACTATACCATACATTTCTTAGAGAACCTTAAACCATAACGTAAAAAAGTTCAGGATTAAGTATTTCTAAGAAATATTTTTGAGTATCGAAGTCTTCAGTAAACATTTTGTTTTACACACAAAGGGTGTCCTAAATTTGAACTCGATATGGGATCTCTCTTATCTTAAGAGCTACAACGCTAGTTCGAATGGAGCAATGCTGTATAATTTAGATTTAAATCTCAAATGAATATTGTAAAGTCCTCTTGGTTCAAGTTATTTAAAAAAAAATAGTGGCGCATTATTGTTAGTAGCCCACGGGCGCCAAATATCTAAGGACGACCCTGCCCATAGTTATATCATTATTCATCTCTCACCTTTACACGGGGCTGAAAAGTGCCACCCCTATTGGTTTTTTATCAGAACTTTTTGGAGGCTTAAGATTTTGCAATTTAAAAAATTTTCTTTAATTTATTTATTTTTCATTTATTCTTTAAATTTTCCTGCAAAACCTACAGTTTTTGAGTAAAAACTCAAGTGAGTGAACATGAACCAATAAATATTTTTAAATAAAACGATTCATTTTGGTGGTTACCAGGGTTTGTTTATGTTCATATTGGGTAGAATTGACGGGTGTAATTCATAATCTAAATAAATCTTCTTTCAAAGAAAACTTTTTAAATTACAAAATTTCAAGCCTCCAAAAAATTCTGATAAAAAATCCAACAGGGGTCGCACTTTTCAGTCCCCTGTGAAGGTGAGAGATAAATAAAAATATTAGAGTAAAGTGCCCTAATATAGAACAGTTACTTATTATGGAATACATCAGTTTTATGACAATGAATAAGCTATATATGTTGAAAAGTGTATGTACCTATTTGTACATTCATCACACATTCCCAAATGTAAAATAGTTAAAAAAATATTCACTAGATTACATTAATACTTTCAAATATATTTTTGACGTGCTACTGAGTTCTTAGGCTAAATCTCTCAGTGCAAAATATTATATGCTAGGGAAAATGATATAAAATATTTTATTGCTTGTTTATTTAGCATGAGCCTTTACATTTCAATTAAATAGACCAAAATTTTGATTGGGACCATTTCATGTTTTACATATACCGATTTTTGAAATCACACTGATACCTAATATGGAATACATAGAGGTGCCTTATAATGAATATGATTATGGTCACTAAGTACAGGAATATGGGTTCAGTGTCAAAAGTGTCAGAAATGGGCACACGAAAAATGTGCAAAATACCCACAAAAAAAAAACAATTCTATTGTCCTACCTGTAACAAATAAATAAATTGTCAACATTAATTCGAATGACACTTGAATTATAATTTAATTTACATAAATAACAGAGTTTTGGTTTCGTTTAAGTAATAATGTAAATCAACAAGAAATAAAAGATTAATCTATGAGCAGTTGTTTATTTTAATGTATATTTCCTATATAATTCTATATTCCATATTAAGAACCCCTAGCATTCCATATTAGGTTTCCCAGGAGCTTAATATGGAATAGTAGTAACTTTTTTTTTTAAAATAGCTATCTAAGAAATATCTACAGTAATATCGTACCAGAATTCGAGTAATGTGTTGCTTATTCATTACAAATTCCTTATACATTTTTTTTGATAAATTTTGTTGAATAAATGTGAATATTATTGCCGAAAACAAAAAAGTATTCCATATTAGGGCACGTTACTCTACTATGGGAAACCTTTCAATAAGTACAAAACATCTACCAAATATCATTCTCCTACATTTATCCAAATTTGAGAAATAAGAAAAAAATGCTATGGTTTTAATTTTCGTTCACATTGCATATTGGTGTGTGGTATGGTGAGTTATCATTGTATTCAAAATGTTTAGCAGTAATAAACGATCCGATCAAAGATTGCGCCCATGTTCTCAGATTAACAAACGAATACAAGAGGAAGATTAAAATGCAAAAATCCAAAATTTAATAGTGGTCCCATATAGACGAAACTTCCGATACCAAATTAATGTAATTAGATCAGCGTATAACGAATAAAGATTTGTTTCTAGAAACTGTTTTGTTTTTCGGCTCCTTCAAAAATAAAGGAATAGGATTTTAGGTACTTTTTTTTGTTTCGAGCTTCTGAAATAAAAAGGCTTTGACAATTTATTTTCTAGATCGCATGGTTGAGCCTCGACACTTGGGACACCCTGTATAATAAATTTCATACCTATTTTATTTATTTACTACATTTTTAACATTTTATTGCCAATAACGACTTTTATTGCGTTTCGTCAATGCAAACAAAAATTTCCTGTTGTTTGTATTACAACATTAGAAGACAATATACGATTAGAACGGAATTTTGTTTTAAATAATCTGTCTATAAAACTATTTTAAAGCTACAATAATAAGTGTTATAAATCACAAGTATTAAGTCTTTTTATTACTCTTACTTTTGGATTAAAAACTACTTAAAACTTCGTGTTGTTTCGCGACGCAAAATCAAAATGTTTTATATTTTGTCTTTTAAACATAAAACTTCTTCAAAATAACATACAAAAACATTTTAAGGGCGACTTCAAACCCAGTTTCGACTTGTATTATCGAAAAGGTTCCCATCGGCTTTTAATTCCGGAAGTTGCGCATAAATTACGCCTTCGGGATTGTTCTACGACACCTGATACGTAAATACTCCACATTTTTCATATGAACGTCCTTGGAACATTCATTAAGCAACAAATATTTTAATACGTTAGCAAAACAAACAATATTTTATACGGTGTGTATTTGAACGCGTCGCAATTAAAATGAATGACATTTTTTTCGTGCCGAATTCCGTTAAAATTGATTTTCGCGTTTAGCGGATTATAAACATTTCTTAACACCTGTTGTTCAGTAAACCTTGATTATTGCGTGCCTTATCATGTTTCTACAAATTTATTATCTAATCAGACCAATCTTGGAAAACTGGCTCACGATTGATGCACTTGTAAAAATTATTTATATATTTTTAAACCGCTAACGACTATTACTAACCTACTGTTATTATTTTTCGCACTAAAACTGTGTGAAGTGTGAGCGAAATTTTTGTTTTGATGAATTTATTAACGTACAGGACATCCTTAAAAACAAAATTATTAACGTTTTTTTTTACTTGTAAATCAACGTATAGTTTGATCAAATAAACTGTGCTAGTTAGCAAATAATGGTTCAGACTGTTGTTAAATTATATTTTTTAACGTTTTCGTCCAGTTAAAACAAACAATACGTATGTTTTATTTTTTATTTTTTAAATTATTAACCCACCACAAACAACGGGCGAAATTTCTCAAACGACAAAAAATATTTAAAAAAAATCACTTTCATACAGGAAAGACAATTTCCTTTACAAAATTTGTTGTTATTTAAACAAAAAATTGATTATGCTACTACCAAAATTACTTGAAATGTTCAAAAAGGAAAAAAAAAATTATTTCTGTACACTAACCAGGGAAGGTCACGATATGTGGTCGCTAGAATCTGATCAAGGCTGTGTTTATTGCATCAAGAACATCAAACCTAAATGTTTTGCAGAGTTATACGTGCCACTGGCCATTTCCTTCGGCAAAAAAGGGGAAAAACTGAAAAGTGGAATAATAAAGGTAATTTTTGCGATCGCGTTGGCTATGAAACCGTCAGAGATGAAATCGAAATTTTTCTATTTATCAATGCGCGCATCCTCTGCAAGTAAAATGGTGCAAAGTTTTTGAAAAAATCTTAAACGGTTCCGGAGAAAAACGCGAAAAACGAGGCCCTTGTAAAAACGGTTTTCCCTGTGTCGCATAGATTAAACTTCCGAAATCATAGCGCTTTTGCAGGGGTTTCGTTTTTAACGTTTTTTTCTGGAACCGTCTAAGATTTTTTCAAAAACTTTGCACCATTTTACTTGCATTGGTAAATAGAATAATTTCGATTTTGTCTCTGACAGTTTCATGGTCAACGCGATCGCAAAAATTACCTTTTTATACAAATTTTTCTATTTTTTCCCTATTTTTCCGAAGGGAATGGCCAGTGGCACGTATAACTCTGGAAAACATTTGGTTTTGACGTCCTTGATGCAATTAAGACAGCCTTAATCAAATTCTAGCGACAACATATCGTGACCCTCCCTTGAAAGATTTATTTAAAATATTTTTAATACCAGAAAATCACGAAAAATTTGATCCGAAGTAATAACAGCTTTAAGAAATCACACACAGACGGACAGACAAACACATATACATTCTAAAAACCTCCCTTTTTGTATTAAAATGACTGCAAAGTGTTGCTGGAGAGTTCTAATAGGAATGAATAAATTTTGTCAAGTTCAAATTGTGCATGTAATTTTTTCAAACGAATTGTGTATTTACTCATAAAATACACAAACAATTACAAAAAAAAGAATTCTATAAAACAAAGGACAAACGAAATTTTTGTATCCGTGTAAAGCCAAAGAAAACCTGACCTGACCAAATCCTGCGCACATATCAGGGTGTATGAGGAAAGAAAATCAAACAATGAATCTATAAATATATTTAGAATAAGCTACAACTAATAAAATACTGTTTTGTATCAAATACTTCATAATATATTATATGTATAAATAAAAATATACCCATTTGGTCACATACTATAAATAATACTAACAGTTGTACATTGGCCTTAAACATTGTATTTTAATAACATGAAATTAATCCTTTGGTTAGAAACATAATAAAATTAAATAAAGATATATACAAAGTAATACACTTAATAAAAAATAGGAACGTTGATTTATAAATAACATTACAGGCAGTAATATTGCAAATTGATATTTTACATACATACATCGTAATAATTACTTTTAAAAAAGTTATGGTAATTAGGGTTAAATATAAATATAATAAATAACTGTACAAAAGTTGCTATTTTCTTAAAAACTTTTAACACGACATTATAAAAATGTTACAAATTCAGACTTTTTACAGTTTTAGTTGCTAAAGCTAATGGAATTTTGAGCAATATTATAATAATGGATAAATTTTCTACGCACCTATATAATTAACACCATTAAAATCAGTACCAAGTACGGAATCAATATCTTTTTTAATCGACTTACTTTTTAATTTACTTGTGATAAAATCTATAACAGTCTCGAAAAAATTGGGAAAGCCATCATATCCTACAACAAACGTTTCCATTTAATAAAAATTGTCAAAGGACACCAAAATGTCAATTCTCACCTGGATATGCATTAACGTCAATAATACAATAGTTTCCTGTATAATTTTCAATAACAACATCGACTCCTAAAAAGTCCATTTCAAAAGCCGCCCTTAAAGTGGATGCTATTGTTTCCAACACGTCTGGATCTGGACTACTATGTGGTATTAATTGATCTTCCGGATCTAGCACCGATAAGCTACTTTGTGCACCTGCTTTAGATACCTCGCTACTATCAAAGTATATGGTATCCTGATCACATTCGTAAAAGTTTTTCAGTGAAGGCCTTTCAACAAAGTAATGCTGATCACCGACAATAAATATTTTATACAAAACAGCACCATGATTAATAAATGACTGTGCGACGCACGGGGGTTTACAATCTTCTAAATTCTTCTCGTTAAATATTATACGCATTTGGTGGGCCTTTTTCGATCCATGACCTAGGACCGGTTTGCACACGAATGGATATTGAACATTAGCTTTCCTTAAATGCTCTGCAGTTTTCTCAACATTACCCGAAGTTATTTCACAAAAGTTTGGTGTAAACACTTTATACTTATACAAATTGGTTGAGTGAATAATACTATAGCATCTGTAACGATCTAACAATTGACGAACATTAGGAATTGGATCGATAACCAACACTTCGGGATGTGAAGATAAATATTTTTCAAACGAATTTATTATATTTCCACTCTGCGATAAAACAGCACATTAAAAAAATATATTTACATTAAGTTACTAGCTTACCTTTGTGTCACCTTGATTTGCCAAAGCTATAATATCAGTTAACTTATGTAGTAAAACAGAGAATGGACCTTGAGATTCCAGACTCTTATCTAAGTCAAGCTAAAATGAATTAATTTCATGCCTTATGCAAGTAAATAATGAGTGTACCTGCTTACTTTAAATATATCAAAACCTCTTTTTTTACAAACGTGCTCAAATTCACTCAATTTCATTTTCTGAAACTTTTTTTCTGACATCCAACAGGCTATACGTTTATTTGAAAGCATAATTTAAATGTTAACTAAACTTTATCACTTTACACACCGCGCGTTCATACAATAATGATCGAAACACGACAGAACTATCATAACATAAACAAACGTCAAAAATTTAAATCACTTGAAGCTAGTCGCAACTACAATGCTGCAAAAAAATTATAGTCTCACCGCTTAAATATAATAATCAAACTTTTTTAATATCTTAAAATTTGTTGAAAAAAACACTAATTTACTAATTTATACACACGATGTATATATTTTTGGTCATGATTTTTTAATTCAAGCGCAAATTATTTAACAAAAAATTTCTTCTTTAAATATTTCGAACAAGAACTTGATCAGAATAGTATAGCTATAAGGTTTGTTTTGACATTTCACTAGAGTGAGATAACTATATAATATTTAACCTCAAAAATATGAAATAGTGAGGTGTTTTTGTACATTTAAATCGTTTTATAAATACATAAAAACTGTTAATGATGTCAGATTACGACAGAAATAAATTTTATGGAAAGAAAAAGTATCCACCCTCAAGAGTAAGTGCTTTTAGGTTTATTAATCATAATTGTAAAAAGTTAATTTTTGGTTATTAGGAATCCAGCACATTCGGTAGTAGATTCTTTAACAGCAAAAGTGCGTTTAAAACAGAAAGAGATATTACAAAGGAATTCGATAAGGCAGAAAAATCAAAAAGTGTAAAACAACCTACTATTTTAATCAAAACGAGAGATCATACCGAAGATCGATCCATTTCTCCTAAACCTAAACCAACAACACGAGAAAGTGAAGCGTCTAATCCAATAAGTATCGCAACATCATCCACACTTGAATGTAGGTTTGTATACAATATTACCTGCAACAATTGAAACTTGCAATATTTTAATTTAGCTTCTTCGACACCATGCGTAAAAGAAATGACAAGATGTACAAAGTTACTAGACGAAGGAGTTATTTATTCAGAAAACATTCAAGATTATCTACAAGAGAATAACGATTTTCTGGTTATTGGAGTTGTAGGAACCCAAGGCGTTGGAAAATCTACAATTATGAATCTTCTTGCCAACAACCAAGTTACGGAACAGTTAAAAAAGGCACTTTTTGAAGTATCGACATGTAAAGAAAATGCCTTGGATAGCATAAAAATACTTTCAGAAAATCTTAACAGTATGAAAGTTTGTGATAATGAAACCCAACAAAATGGTGTTATTTTTAAACAACAAACTTTATCGAATGTTGAAACAAATTCTAATGCTGGCTGCGGTATTGATTATTTTATTACAGGGAACCGAGTAAGTACATTTGTCATATTTCTGTGTTATTATTTCACTACTTTTCGATTTTTATTTCAGATAATGTTCTTAGACTGTCAGCCGTTTACATCGGTATCAGTTTTGGACGACCTAATTCACAGCGAAAATAAAAGATCAAACGTCGTTAGTGAATATCTGCCTTTAGAAAATAGCGGAGAAATACATGGCTTACAACTCACAACATTTTTAATGTCCGTTTGTCACGTTTTGATACTTGTTCAAGACTGGTTCTTCGATAGTAACATAATTAGGTGAGTTTAATCATTAAATTTTGTTTGTTATTAAAGATTAATTAAAATTCATTTCTTTTAAACAGGTTTATGCAGTCTGCTGAGATGTTAAAACCGACAATGTCCAATCCGGAAGATGAAATGATTGATCATTTTCCACATTTAGTATTGGTTCACAACAAAGCAGAAATGGAAGATTTTTCTCCAAAAAAATTCAAAATAATGCAACAGGTACCAAATAGTCCCAATTTAATGGGATTACATGGGTATACCACATTGTACAGGGTGGACCAAATTCAAATGTTTTATGGGGTATCTCGGTTACCATAATAGATAGCGAAAATCTGATTTCGGTCTCTTGGGCTATTTTTTTGAGAAAATAACGCCTATGCAATCAGATTTTTTCTATCGGATTCCATTTTGGCACTACAGACGAAAAATGAAATTTCATCATTTTTGAAAATTTACCATAACTTCTTTATTTATTAAATTAGAACAAAATGTTATATAGGTTTTTTATACAGATTTTTATGCCTAATTGAAAAACAAAAGTAATTTTTTCTTAGCCACCTTGACTTCCGAGATATGGAGTAAGCTTTCATTTTTTTTAAATGGAAACCCTAGTTGGCCATGACTTAATGTGAAAGAGTATCTTTTTAGCTTTTCAAAAATATATAGTTTTATATATTTGTTGCAAAAAATAGCCAAGATATGGCCAATTTTGTAAAAATTCCATCATCAAAGTTTGCCATGATTTTGTAAACAAGTGATGTTTGCAATTATTAAACAACTAAACGTCATTTCGAAGTAAATGCTGCAACTAAAGCAAATCCGTGTATTATTTTGTATTTTATAACTGTTTATTGTAGTATTGTGAATCCAGCTAAATTTGAATTCATTGAAAAGTTTAATATGTTAAAATAATACTTTGTAAGTGATAAAAACGTAGCGGCTGTTGCAGAATTTACTTGGCCATGACATTTAGTTGTTTAATAATTGCAAACATCACTTGTTTACAAAATCATGGCAAACTTTGATGATGGAATTTTTACAAAATTGGCCATATCTTGGCTATTTTTTGCAACAAATATATAAAACTATATATTTTTGAAAAGCTAAAAAAATACTCTTTCACATAAAGTCATGGCCAACTAGGGTTTCCCTTTACAAAAATACAAGTTTACTCCATATCTCGAAAGTCAAGGTAGCTAAGAAAAAATTACGTTTGTTTTTAAATTAAGCATAATATTCCGTATAAAAAACTTAAATAACATTTTGTTCTAATTTAATAAATAAAGAAGTTACAGAAAATTTTCAAAAAAGATGAAATTTCATTTTTCGTATGTAGTGCCAAAATGGAATCTGATAGAAAAAATCTGATTGCATAGGCGTAATTTTTCAAAAAAATAGCCCAAGATACCAAAGTCAGATTTTCGGTATCTATTACGGTAACCGAGACCCCGTAAAACATTCGAATTTGGTCCACCCTGTACAACAGATTTAAAAAAAGGCACATTTATGGTACTTTTTTTTATCTTAACTAACAAGCAAAATACCCTTGTAATTCCATCAAATTTGGAACACCCCATACTGCATCCGTTATTAATACCCGGCGATCATTACCAATTAATTTAATTTTAATTGAAGATGTACCGTTCGATGTTCAACAAAACAAAAATGCACATCGAATCAGGAATTGGCCTAGGATCGGGCAAAATATCAAATAGTTTGTGCCCAGAAAACTGTGGGGACCCATTGAATTTATTTCTCATCCCTGAGTACGACGATAAAGGTAAATTAATTAATTTTTAAACAATCCAGTTCATTAAGCAATTTTTTTCCGACTTGCAGAATCGTTATTCAAAGGTCACCCACCTCTAGAAGATCTAGTAAAACGACTTAGATCGAACATCTTAGGCGCCACAAAATATCCATTAACGCATGTGCAGTTAAACGAAAAAAACTGGTTAATTTATTGTTCCAAAGTGTGGGATCATGTTAGAAAAAGTAATTTCTTTGTTGAGTACACGAAACTTATGCCCTAATACTAAATAATAATTGAGATAATTGTGTATTTTAGTTATATAAGTGTAAATAAATGAATGTTAAAAAAAATGCAACGCAGTTGTTTTTCTTCATCATGGCCAACTTCATTGATAAGAAGCTGAGCATAATAAGAATTAAGTTAGCCATGTACATTTTAAGATTAAGTTCAACAAAAGCAAATAACATGGTTTCGAAGAAATAAACCTTGAACTTCATGAAGTGCATGGTTAAGTAATAAATTAAAATCGGTAACCAAAATCGTTTATTAACAACTACCAAACAAAAAATTAATAAAAGCCTAAAATTGAAACATTATTTTACAGTAAAGATTTTAAAAAATTGAAGCAGTAACAAATTAATTTATATTTCTCTAAACTACCCATTAAACTTATAGAACTACAAATTTAAGATACCCCGACAAATCTAACAGCAAAATGTGCTGAAACAATTTTTAATAATTCGTCAACATTATATTTCAGCATGTAAATTAAAAACAACATAAAAATTGTTATAACAGTTATAAATAAGTAACATGCATATATTTTTTCACATACTGAAAAAGTTGTTTGCTCTTATTTGCTTCTTAATGTAGATTTTAATAACTGTAATAAAGCAATTAACAAATAATTATATTTTATTAACTTAACAACACATTTTAATAATTTAATTTTTTAAAGGACAAAATACTTTTTTGAAGATTTATTTATAGTGTTTTTTAATATTTTCATGATTCACAGTTATTTGCATATACAGGGTGTCCAAGTAACAACTCCCCACCCCTGCAAAAATTAGTAACTTACTGGGCTGGGGAGTTCTTACTGACATACCCTGTATATTTGGATTAAATGTATAGATAATTAAATCTTATTAACTTAACAACTTGTCACAGCTAATCGTTCAATTTTATTTTTCCATGGGGCTAAAAATTTTATTTAAAACTGAAAACTGTTAGTATTTAGAAGATTTAAATGTAGCTTTCCTTGATATGTTTTTGATAAACAGTTGTTTATTTAAAGTTGTTAAATTTAAAAAATGAACCCTTTTAAAGGTAGTAATTTTTTATTGAAACCGCGTTGGTTGAATACTATCCATAAGAAATAAACAAATTTAAGAGCCAATATAAAGAAATAAGAGTAGCAAAAAAATCAATATTTTTAACATCTTCAGGCAATGTTTAAAAAAAAATTATTTTATTGAATGTTTAGTTGAATGTGTGTGTATGTTTGAAAAACTAAACATGTAAATGTTTTTACTGTCCGCTAAATAAAATTGTAGGTAATATTATATTTAATGCTGTATCATTAGTTACATGAAAGAATTTTATGAGGAAGATTTGTGTAGTTATTAATGATTTATGATATTATTTTGGCAGTTTTAAGTAGAATTTTGATAATATTAACGAGACTTATCCATAAAGTTCTTAACGGTATAAAACCTAGCGCAATTCATTTATATACAGTAGAGAGTAAAGTTCGTTTTCGGGCCTGAATCGGTTTGTATGAATGTTGATAAACTGTAGCCAGGCGCCAATGATCCGGATAATCTTGCCTTTTAAAATTCTGTAAAGAGAAAGGAGGAGCTAAACTATTAATAGAGTAAGTCTTTTCCATGTATGGATGTTTCTGTTTAGGTATTTGTATGTGTTTAGCACACTTTATTCTGATAAATTTTGTACTTACTTTAGTCTGCGGGACGCCAGCTTTAAATGCCATTTTATATTCAGACTTAGGCCTGGTGTCTTTAATTTTTAGATTCTTCATTTCGCACGCTACGCATAAACGAGAATTTGGAAGCTTTTGAGTTCTTTGCTTGAAGCACTCGTGGCTACAATATTTGTACAAAATGCCATGTTCCGTAAGATTGGGTGAACTTTGGTACAGTTTCTTCAAACCTAAACCGGAATCAACGGAATTAGAATGTATCGCATGTTTTGATTCCGGTTTATCGGTTTTTAAATCCGTGTTCTTGTGTAAGTCGTAAGCGCTTTGTGCACGTTTGTGTAACGAACATTTGCTCGTTGCATCGGAGCCGGTACTCTCCGGTTTGGGTTCGTTGAGAAAAGCCGTTTTAGGCCTTTTCGACGTCGTTTTTTCGGAAAGCTGAGGTGAACCACAGTGCAGTCCGTCACACTTTATTTCGCTTTCTATCATGGAAGGTTTTCTTGACGACTCTTTTGGCACTTCCGCAGTAGGAGAATGAATCAGGGAAAAAACCGCGGGGGCCATCGAGCCGTTCGAACCATCGATGTGAGTCGTCCGTTTGGGTTCGTAGGATGGATCGGTCGGTCGCAGGTCCCAGCACAACGCCAATTGCATGGGAGTCACGATCTCCTGTTTGATGAATCTCCATTTCTTATCAAAACTGCTCACACTGCTCGGCCGATCGTTCGCTGAATCTTTGATCTTATTGCTTATGCTCGTTTTCGGCCTGAACACCCTAAGTTTCGTGCATCTTGTCGGACCGTATCCAGCGTACGCTTTCCAAGCTACCCCAGACGCAAAGTAACCATCTTTAAGAGCCAATCCCGGTTCTGGGTGCCCCTCTATTTGCATTTTTCTATACATGGCATCTGTTACGGTGTCCGGGAGAGGCTGATGCTCCAAGTTTTCCTTGTGTAATTTTTTCGCTAAATCGAAATTTTTTATAGCTGCTAACACGGGTGGCAATGTTTTATCCTTTTTTTTGCTTCTCGGCCTACAACAGTGGAATTCTTCCGCTAACATTTTTTGATGCTCCTCGTACATTTCTTCGGCGGCTTTTTTCGTGTCTACTTCTTCGTTGTCTTCGATAACGCGAGTAAAATCTTCTCTGATTTTCGGAAACCGTTTGGGGCAATCATCGTCGTCGTTGTTTTGAGCTTTTAATGCGTTCTCCACCAATAAGTCGTAAGAAGGATGCCTATGGACAGGATCAGTGAAATCTCCAGGAATGTAAGGTGCTAATGCTGCCTCACGACCACCTTCTGTCTTATAATCGAGTTGTTTATTCACCTTTTAATACGGACATAAATAAAAATATTAGTTGGGACGGCTTGTTTTTAATATTATCAGATGCGGCAAAAGTAAGGGGGTGTATTTTGAACATGGCACTTGAAATTGTAAACATGAGCGATTTTATTTCATTAACACCAACCCCAATTATAGTGAATCCAGTTCTTGTATGGATTTTTCAATTTTTTTATTTGTTATTATCGATTGTTTTTTTATTTATATTGAAAACAGGGTGTCCTAGTTATCGTGAACAGCATGGGGATGTCGTAAACGGTAAGAGATACATAGATGGTAAAATGATCTTTGATTTAATAGCAACTATTCTGTGAAAAATTCTAGAAAAAAATTAATGGTTTTTCTTCTATTCATAAAAAACAAAAAAATGACGTTTTCGATTTTTGTTTGTAGCTTGCTAACTTGAAATTACACTCAAAATATTTTTTGACATCAGGGCAGTTTTTTGTGTAGATTTGAAATTTGTTATAAATTTTATCCATCTTCATTTGTTTTTGTTATTTTAACATAAACTTTCTTAATTATATATATATATATAATAGTTGGCTCTGACACTATTATTTTTTTCTTGTTTCATTAATGTATGGGATGTTCGGTTTATCTTTAAAAATAAGTAAGTTATTACAATATTATTGTATTTATTAATTTAATCAAAGTGACCATTGAAATTTTTTTGTTTTATTATGTACAGTACTTTATTTGTATTTTTGTTTTTTTTCAATGGCCATTTTAATTGAACTAATAAATACAATAATATTGTTTAACTTACTTATTTTTAAAGATGAAATTAACAACCCATCCATCAATGAAACAAGAAAAAAGTTATCTTTCCAAAAGTATCACAGGCAACTACGGCCTGTATTTAAAATAAGAAAGTTGATATAAAAATAACAAAAACAAATGAAGATAGATAAAATTTATTAACAATTTTCAAATCTACACAAAAAAGTGTCTTTATAATGTCAAAAACTATTTTGAGTATGATTTCAAATAAGCAAGTTAAAAGCAAAAATCGAAAATGTAATTCTTTTGTTTTTTATCAATAGCGCAATAGCGGAAAACATTAATTTTTTTAGAGATTTTCCTTCATATAATCATTTTGACTAATTTAACCAACTTTGTATCTCTTACAGTTTATGAGATCCCCATGCTGTTCACGATAACTGGGACATCCTGTTTACTTAAAAGGGTATTGCTTTTGCTGCACCCTATACTTATTAATCATTATTTAAAGCCCACTATAAGCTAAAAATATAAATAAAAAGCTCAAGCAAGATTGCATTTGTTTATTTTATACAAAACCAAAGTAATAATACAATAAAATAGTATAATGTGTAAAGCAACATTTCAATTAAAAATCAAAACAACTTTAAATAAAGCGCGAGAAGCTTGGTTTCACTACAAATAAAATTGCAAAATAAATAAATCAATTTACATGTCGTGGATGGGGCAGAGGGGTTTCTAAAAATTAAAAAAGTGCAATTTTCAGTCAAAAATGGTTTAAAATATACCTCTGGCGATGGTAGTTCTTCTTCCTCAACTTCAACATTCTGTTCTTGAACTTCCTGAGGAGCGTCATCAATTTTTTTGGATACGGTATCTTGTGCTTTTAATGGTTTATTAGTATATCTTTTACAATGTCGTTCCCATGCTGCTATTTTATTCGCAGGCGGGGCAGTGAATTCGTTCGCTTAAATGAAAAACGAATTGCAGTGTTGTATACAAAATACAACGATCCGTAGTACCTAGTTGTCGAGTTATTTTTTTGGGAAGATGCCATGTACCAACAAAGTTACCCCACGGACTTGCTGTTGGTCGTGGGACTCCAGGGAGGAGGTGACCTCGATCGTTTGATATTATGCGTGTACGGCCTTTGTTAAGGCACGGATGTTCCGGGTACCACTTCGGAACTTCCCAATTTCGTAATCTAGTTGATTTATATTCGTCATCAAACTAAAATTATCAGGTTTCAACAAAAGTCTATAAAGAATCCGCTCTCGAGTTCAATATTCAATACTACACAAATTTCCGATGTCTATAAATTAAGAAAATAACTCAAAAAATTTACAATTAATTTTTGCTGTTTCTTAATAACCCCTGAAGACTATCTTTCCAGATTTAAATTCAGCACCAAATTAGGCAATTTTGTTCAAATCGAACTGTTTGAGTAGCTCTTAGGATAAGTGAGATACTTATGGGCCCTTATTTGGGACACCCTGTATTATAAAAATTAGTATCGAGTTTTAAATTTATACAGGGTGAGTCATGACGGACGCCAAGGAGTTTTATGGCGAAACAGCATATATTCTTCAACTTCTATCATAATTAGATTAGTAAGTCAATAAGGGCTACATTTTAAAAATATTTTTAAACATACAGGGTGCTCCTAAAAAGAGTGGCATATCAAAGTTATACTTTTTCTTATGGAACACCCTGTACATTTTTACATTTTTGGATTCCTCTTTAAATTTACTTCAAAAAATGTATGAGGTTATATGGGTCTAAAGTCGACCGTTTTCGTGAAAATGAAAATTCCATTTTCATGAAAATACAGCATTTTCAAAAATTGTCAACATTTGAAAATTTGGAAAAGTCTGAAGAAATTCGCTTCAATATTAAATTGACAATAGATTACTTAACACTTTGCACTACCTACATTTTTAATATACTATACAGGGCGTTTCTTAGGCTTGGTCAAATTTGGAAAACTTTAAAGGTCGATAACTCATTTGTTTTAAATACAACAGTACAACACCCTTTATTTTATTAGTCCTATAGAAAATTTAATTGTCCTTCTAAAAAATATAGCCTGTTTTATACCTAGAATTAATATTTTTCGTGATATCGCGATTTTATTGTTAATTATTTAAACATAAGAATGGTAAAACATCTTCATTATAAAAAAAATGTCAAAAATGCGTAAGCCAAGGATAAAATGATAACAATCTTATTTGTTTCTTGTTTCAAATTACCGCTGTCTACCGTCATAGCCTACTTGAAAATATTACAATGCCCTAATAATTAACAATAAAATCGCGATATCACAAAAAATATTAATTTTATGTATAAACAGGCTGTTTTTTCGAAGGACAAATACATGTTTTATAGGACTGTGTGAAAAAATATAGGGTGTTGTATTTAAAACTAATGAGTTATCGACCTTTAAAGTTTTGCAAGTTTAACCAAGCATAAAAAACGCCCTGTATATTTTAAAAATGTAGGTAGTGCAAAGTGTTAAATAATCTATTGTCAATCTAATATTCAAGTGAATTTCTTCAGACTTTTAAAATTTACAAATGTTGACAATTTTTGAAAATGCTGTATTTTCATGATAATGCAATTTTCACAAAAACGGTTGACTTTAGACCCATATAACCTCATACATTTGTTGAAGAAAAATTGAAAAGGATTTAAAAATATACAGGGTGTTTCATAAAAAAAGTATAACTTTGATGTCACTCTTTTTTGGAGCACCCTGCATGTTTTAAAATATTTTTAAAATGTAGCCCTTATTGACTTACTAATCTAACTGTGACAGAAGTTGGATAATATATGCCATTTAGCCAAAAGACTCCGTGTGGGCCATCGTGACTCACCCTGTATAATAAAATAAATAAATGTAACAAAAAAATATTTTCAGATGTTTAAAATTAATTTAATTTCTCTTAACGTATAAATATATTTTACCAACATTATAAAAAACAAAAAAAATTAATATGCAATATTTATGTACAACTCAATTTCAAATTCTTAAAAAAAATTACAATTGGAAACAAATTATGGGCCTATTTCTTTTTATTAGTTTTTTCACTCCTCTTCTTGACATGTTTCTTGACTTTCGTTTTCCGTTTTTCCGCTTTGCCTTCTTTCACGGCTTTTTTCCGTGCTTTCTTCTCTTCCAACGATTCATTCTTAGGTCTAGAAGCATCGACAAATTTGCTTTCACCATCTTCTGAAGATTCTGCATCACTGTTTTCTGAGTCACTTTCTTCTTCACCTTCTAGTACGTCACCATCAGGTGTTCCTTCATTCAATATTTCCGGTTTTTGTACTGTACCGCTTAAATCGGATTTGAGTCCCACGAGAGTTTTATATACCAGGTCGTTTTTTAAACCCGATTTTGCTTGGTTAATGTCACGTTCAAAGTCGATTACTTCGGTTAAACGTTTGGGTATGTAAGCTTTTTTAAACACTTCCTCTTCGACCTGTAAAAACGAACTATCTTTACTGCAACAAAGATATCAGATACTTTAAATAAATTTAGGTATCATGAATGATTAAAGCTCTGTTCCAATTTATTTTTAATAGCATACGAACCTGTTCCTCTGAAGTAATCTCGTTCATATTTTTAAGCGCTGCCGTTTCTGATAAACGCTCCAAACATTCGTCCATATTAGATTCATTAATACTAGGGTCTGTTATAAAATCGAAAAGCTGCTTAACGCTCATGGTCGCCACGTCCTTTTTATAAAAGAACTCGGTTATATTGGTACAATCTTTCCTCAAAAACTCCAACGCATGTGGATGATCGTGTTCGACAGACTGTGAAACATCAATGACGTATATTTCACCATTTTGGTACAACATATTGAATTCGGACAAGTCTGCGTGTACTAATTTACACTTATTATATATTTTCCACATAAACACGACCACATCTCGATATATTTCTCTGGCTTTGCTTTGATTCAATTCCACGTCTTTAAGCTTCGGAGCCGGCCAACCGTCTTTCCCGATGAAGCTCATTAAAAGTACGTGGGAACGCAGTAAAACTGGTTCGGGTACGTTTAAATTATTGCCATGCATCCTAACGAGATTTCGCATTTCTTTCTCGGCCCACGTTCTAACCATTTTGCGTGGATTATGTCTGCAATAGCCGTGTCTAAAGCGAAACTCGCCTGTGACATATTTATCACGATCTTTAAAAACAAGAATCGATGTTTTATAAATTTTAATGGCATAATCTTTGCCATTTTTGTCTGTTGCATGGTAAACGTTAGCTTCTTTACCGGTAGAAATACAACCGTTTATTTCTGAGATCACGTTCCTATTAAGCAGTTTAAATAAGATCATTCGCGTACGGGGGTCCATTACTTGCTCTGCTGTTGCACGGTCGTGCTTGTCTTTCGTTCTAATTCGATCATTTTCGAATTTACGTTGATTCTCTATTAAACTATTCACAGCATGGTTCGGCAGGCTTGCAGGACCTTCATACTTTTCCACATTTATTTTGTTTGTGTACTTCCGGAAGAGTTGTTCATTTGGTTGATATGAGTTGATTTTCTTCGAAGAGTTTTGTGGATTACTATGTTGCGAGTCTTTCGTAACAACGGAACTTTTTTGATACACTCTCAAATCGCTTTCAAAATAATCATCATCATATTCATAATCAGAATCATCTTCGTCTTCTTCTTCTTCTTCTGAGTGCTGAGCTCCAATTTTTAAATCGATTACCTTAGGCAAGTCTTCATCGGCATCACAAAACAATTCCTCTTCATTTAAATGATAATAAGTAGTCATTTTTAAAACAATAAGCTTCTTCAGCCACTCTTTTGTTAAAATAGAATATAAAGTAAATAAAACTTGCATATAGTCCACTACAACACGAAGACACGTTTCACAATTCACGTGAAAATAGTAAGGTTAGATTAAACGTCAAAAATATTGCACGTTGTTATGCAACCACTCATACGGAGGTATTTACCGGTTACATAAATATTAGCAAGTTATAAGTTATGCAACTATACCAAAAGCAGTAATATTTGCAACAATAAACAACAAATATATTGTATGGCAAAGGTTTTACAACTTATTACTTTTTTCTGTGTACAAATACTCAGTCAAAAATACTGGTACAAAGCAATGGCAGTAAAAGTGATCAGCGAATACAACAAAAATTATAAAATATTGCTTTATGTATTCTATAAATTAATACAAAAGATAAATAAAATAAACTTCCTACTTAACAATCAAAGGCTCAAAAAACAAAAATAAATTAAGTCTTATTACAAGGTGCTTGTAACAGAGCAAACATTGCATCAATAATTTTGTTAATAATTCTTTGGAAATATCAATATACAGTATGTATTAGAGTTTGGTAAACAAAACATTTAATAGATTTCCATCCAATTAGGATATTAATTAAAGAAAATAATTATAATGAATTGAGTATCAATAGAAATTTTTAAATACAAAAATCCATGAAAAAATGGAAATTTAAACTTAAGACAGAAATTGTAAGGAGTTTCTTTAATATACAAAAATTTAATTCAACTTAAGTTTATCATCTATTACGTTTTAACAAATGAAAAATGTGATTAACAAATTTTAAGAAAAATTATTATTGATCATATATAAAAATAAGAAATAAAATTTTAGTAACTTTGATTGAGTTGTAAATAAAAACCAATAAAAATATAATCCAGATTTTTGTGTATTTGTAATTTTAAGTTAAACTTTTCAAAACATAATTGGACACAAATTAATATTTTATTGCTTGTACCATCTAGTGGCCGATAATTAAATTTTAAAAAAATTATTTATTTGCTGTTGGCTATTAGAAAATAATGAATTATATCTATAATTAATTGTTGTATTATTTTTTACTTCAATTGTACGAGTATGTTGTTTTGCAAATTACGATACTTGGTATTTTTTTTAAATAAAGGCAATATTTCGAACACACTGTTATCGTGAACAGCATGGGGATCTCGTAAACATTAAGAGATACAGAGTTGGTTAAATGAGTCAAAATAATATATGATTTAAGAACAACTATTCTATGAAAAAATTATTCACAAAAGTTGACAGTTTTTGTTGCGCTATTCATAAAAAAAAATGGCTTTTTCGATTTTTGCTTATAACTTGCTTATTTGAAATCATACTTAAAATATTTTTCGCTATTATCTGGACACTTTTTTGAGTAGATTTGAAATTTGTTAATAAATTTTACGTATATTCATTTGTTACTACGACCCGTATTTAAAAAAGAAAATTGATGTTAAAATAACAAAAACAATCGAAGATACGTAAAATTTATTAACAGATTTCAAATGTACTCAAAAAAGTGTATCAATAATAGCGACAAATTTTTTGAGTATGATTTCAAATAAGCAGGTTATAAGCAAAAATCGAAAACGTCATTTTTTTTTATGAATGACTAAAACTGTCAACTTTTTTGATTTTTTTTCATAGAATAGTTGCTCTTAAATTATAGATCATTTTGACTCCTTTAAGCAACTCTGTCTCTCTTAAGCTAAAGCCGCACTGCGGGAGGGTTGGCTGGAGGGTAGATGGTAGATACACGCCGTCGCCTGGCGACAATTTGTTGTGAAACAATGCGCCTGGATTGTCGCCAGGCGACGGCGTGTATCTACCATCTACCCTCCAGCCAAAAATCCCGCAGTGCGGCCTTAGCTTTACTGTTTACGAGATACCCATGTTGTTCACGATAACTGGGACACCCTGTATGTGATATAAATAATTATGATCAAACACAATTAATTATTAATTTCAGCTTCTCAATCAAAAAATTCCCCGGTTTATATAGTTTTACTAATACATAACATCTTTGTTTGAATTGCAAATCGGCACTAAAAATTAAAACAGATTTATTTGTTTACTTCGGAATTAAACTTAATTTATTAGTTCTTATATAAACAGAGGATAAAGTACAAAATAAAACAAACAAAGCATGATAAATATCGTAGATTACCAAACACAATTACACTGAAAAACTGATATATTTCGAGTTACGCCCTCTAGTAATCACTTCATCCCCCTCTGTGTAAAAAACACAACATAATGCATGTACTTTTTGTAGGGGTTCGACTAGCGATCATAATAATACGAAGCAAATTCAATTATGTTTGGGGTTCATTATTTCTATTAAAGGTTCAACAAATCGTGTGTAACAAGTGACTCTGCGATGAGGAAATCGTTAAAGAAGCTCTGATTGTGGCGCGCTACAAAAGGAACAGGAAGTCAAACAGCAAACCAAAAGTTTTGTGAAACTTTAAACGAAAATTTGCGGGTTGACATGCAAAGTACCGCTAGCTGTTAAAGCATATTATGATTAAATTATCTATTTTAAATATTGGTGCTTAGCACGAAATTGAACGGAGGCAATTGAAATAATTGATTTTCTGGATATAATCGTTAAAGAGTTGCAAGATGTGCAATTTAGTAACAATTTTGTTTGCGGCTATTAGCTGGAAGAGGCTAAACTGTTCTTTTATTAGAGTTTTTAACCGAAAAATATGCGAAACAATTGTTTTTAATAGCAACAATGAAACATTTGCTGTCGTTGTTCAAACTAAAATTAAGATATTTTGCAATTTGCTGTGTTTTCCAGCAATTTAGTACTACCAGTTTCGTATTTTTAGCAGCAAAAAGCAGACGGTGTCCAAGAAACGCGCGAACACTTTTGAACGAGCACTGATGTTGAATTCTTTGTATCTTTTTTTACCTCCGCTCGGAATAGAAATCAATTTTGGAAAAGATTTTAAAAGTTACAAAATTTTATTCGCAATCAAAATCTGTAAATAAATATTTATCCAATTGTTCTTTCAGGTATTAATAAATAGGGATGTTTACTGCGCCAATCTGGCTTTAAGGGTGGTTACTAATTGTGCATGCGACATCCCTTCTTTGTTAAAGTGTCTAGTGGCGTTTAAAAGGATTAACTCGATATGATTTGTAGCTGTATCCCCTCATTCTGGTGTAAACAGGTGGTGCTACAGTCATCCTGACACCCTTGTCAAGTGTCGTGGATGTTTATAATGCAAATGAGAACGTAAAAACTTTATCCAACGGGTAACACTGCACGAATTTTTAACTATAAACAATTAAAACGAGTCTACAGATAAATAAACTAAACAATTAAAACCTCTCTGGAACTAATAGCAACTTTTATCTTTCAAATACAACACCCCATTTTTTATTTAATAATTTTGACCGCCTTTATTTTAGCTTTGCATCAATATAAAATACTACAGGTTTTTATACGGCTTTGTCACTAAAAAAAAAAAGTTTTTATTTTTTTAAAGGATTCAAGTCTTTATTTAAAAAATTCTCCTTGAGTTATTTTTCGAAGTACAGATTTAGAATTTGGTAAGGACATGCAGAAAACATTGCTCTCTTCGCTCGATATGAAAAAGTTTGAATCACACGTACAGGGTGTTCATAAAAAATAGGTGACAACTTCTATGATTTTCAAAAGCTCGTAACTCAATTTTTTAAAATGCAAACCCCTGTATTTTCTTATGTCACTGAATTCGTTTTTAAGAGAGCTTCATTTTTTGTTAAGCGAGTCCTATACCCAAAATTTATACTTTTCGAGATATTCTACATTTTTTCTTCTAATCGTTATTGAAGCAAATAGAGTGCCGTGGAAATCGATAAAACTATCTTAAATTATTGCATTTCAACAATGATTTTTTTGTGAGTAGCTTTGCTCTCTGCAAGGTAGGCATAAGGGTGCCATTAATTTTTAAATTGCATAGGTGTTGTATAATTTTAAATAGTTGCTCCGTATATTTTGATTAATATGCACTTATAGGCTAACTAGTTTATTCAATGCAGTGGATTTTATACAGCAATGATTTTTTTATGTTTTATTATTTTATTTACAGAGTTTATTTAATGTTTTTTTGTGGTTTCAATAAATCGTTTTTCCTTCATATATTTTTTTTTCTTCGCGCTCGCTTTGAGTTTTAAGCATTTTAAGCATAACTTTAAGTATTATCTAGCAATGCAAAAATTTAATGGGGTCTTCATAAAAAATAAGAAAGGGAATAATTTTATCATCGTATCAAATAAAAAAAATACTACAGGAAAGTGATTTCCGTTTCATCCCCTTTCCAAAAATTGAAACAATAGACCAAAAAAGAGTTTTTTTAATAACGTAACAGATTAAATATAAATCTTTTATAATTATTTTAAACACGCACTTTGTTAATTAACTAACACGCATTTATAATAAGTAACTTTTTACAATAATTAAACAACGTAAAAAACTCATTAGTTTAAAAAAATATGTTTGTATTAAAAATACCTTCAAACAATCAATCACTGTCGTTCAAACGAAATATTCTATATTATTAATATTAAAAAGTCCATCGGAAACAGCACAAAATTAATCATTTTCATTTAAAAAAATCATAGAAAATTCGAAAACTCACCAGCACAAATAAATGTATGACTTAAAAAACTATTTTCAAACTTATTTTCCATCCAACGCACAGTTTTAAGCATACTTTGCGAAATTGCGCCCCCGCACAGTCCAATTACAATTTAAATCCTTTTTTTTGTTGCGGCCGGCGTAGCTCTTTCATCCGAGTGCACAATTATTAAACTCTTGATTGATTAAAAACTAGTTGACAGGTTGCGGTGCCTTTGCGGCTTTGTGTTACTCCTTTAGTTTTTAACCACGAGTGCTGTCTTTTTCGAACCAGAGACAGACGACGGCTGTGATACGGAAATGATCGATTTGTCGCCCACCCCCCTTGCATATTCATTTTAAATGATTATATAGGTTATACTCGAATCATGCGATAATGCGATTATTTATGTCGGTTTATATAGGTTAGTCGGAAATCAGTTGAGTTACTACTATTTAGCGAACGTTCATTTGTGTCACGATTGATGCAACAATCAGTATCTAGGCACCGGATTATTATTTGCTTTTCATGACAGCACGATGCACCTTCCCAATCGCAGTAATTTCTCATTGTCTATCAAACATTTGAACAAATAATAGCGAAGTCAAACCTTTTTTTTTTTTTTTGTTTGTTTTTGTTTATAAGGCAAAACACTACATAATATTAATATTTAGGATGTAACTTGTAGCGAGTTATTCCTTGCTATGTAAGTAGTGTTTCTTCTCGACAATTTTTTCTCGAGAAATTCTCGAGAAAAAGTAACTTTTTTGATTTCTCATTTCTCGAGAAATTTAGAGTTTTTTCTCGAGAAAAAAAATGTTTTTTTTCGCTTAATAAACTGTATATGTTGAAGAAATAAGTAAAGGTTGTGGCTATTTGCACCTACAGTAGGTACAAAGAGTTGGCTATTTGCACCTACTGTATAGGCATATACCAGATGTAACTAAGACCTGGTACCTACACCTCCTTTTTTTCTTTAGTTTTAATTGTACATAAATAAACTTTTAGACATATGATATGTGTAAATAACCGGAATATTTGAACATATGTACACTAATATCTCACTTTGGGTTTCGCCGGAAATTGCCCTAACTTTGTTATTTCAAATGGAACACCCTATATATTTACATTCTTAGAAAGAGCAGGCAATTATGAATTCAACTGCACTATTTTAATTACTTTTTTACTTTTATTTAGTCATAAGAACCTCCCTCTACCGTCAGGTGTAGGACTTTGGATAATTTAAATAACCTTAAATAATGTTTGAACAATAATTTATTTTTTTATTAAGTGAGTCGTGACCTGCATACATTGAATTTTATTTTGACAACAAGTGTCCGAAAGATGTTTTTATAAATTTTAATTGCCGTTTAGGTTACTTTAATCGGCTTTGAAGGTTGCAAATCGGTTTTTTGACAAAAAGTAATTTTTTTTAATACAAATGCAAGTAGTACCTACATGCACTTTTAAATAGAGTATTTCCTGACGAATTTAACAATACCAATAACTTATATTTGTGTTGGAGTGCTGCTTCACAAAATATTATAAAAACTTGTTAAGATATTCTATTAATCGCAATGCCCAAGTGCAACAAAACAAATTATAGTTGTAACTAATATAGTAGTTATTTAATAAAGAAAAAATGTGATAATTTGTTGCAATTATCCACAGTATACTACGTATAGAATATCTAAATAAGTTTTTATAATATTTTAAGTCTTTGAGGCAGGCAGCCTTTCAACACAAATATATGTTATTGGTCAAAAAATAGTCTGCAACCTTCAAAGCCGATTAAAATAACCTAAATGTTAAATAAAATGAACGAAAAACCTTTTTCGGACAGGTGTTGACATAATAAAATTCAATTTATGCAGGTCACGGAACGCTTGATAAAAAATTAAATTTTGTTTCAAAAATTATTCGAGGTTTTAAAAATTTACTAAAATAGTGCGGTTGTGTCCAAAATCGCTTCCTCTTTCCAAAAATGTAAAAATATACAGGGTTTTCCATTTAAAATAACAAAGTTGGAGTCACTTCCGGTGAAACCGGAAGTGAAACAATTGTGTGCATGTGCTCAAAAAGCCCGTTTTTTGCACATATCGTATGTCTAAAATTTAATTTATCTAAAATCAAAACTAAAGAACAAAAAGGGGGTGTACCACACTTCATTTACACCCACTATAGTAGTTTAAAAGTTAACTTTCGAGTGGTAGAAAATTTGTATTTGTATTGATTCAGCACCAAATTGCTCAACTTTGCCCCAATTTAACCGGCGTCGTAGCCCATAAGAACCAGAATTTGGCCCTTCTTCAAGAAAAAAAAACGGGTTTAATAATTTTCATGCTTTACTACGTTTTCTTTTAAAAATTCAACAAGGATCTCGTTATATACCTCATAAAAAATAACCAATTGGGTATAATATTTATATGATTTGGCTTAGGATTGAATACGTTTGCAAATAGTTCATTTAAAAAATATTATTTAAGCAATCTGGATGAGAGTAAAATGCAAAAAAAAACATTAAAGAGACGAGCAGTTGTAAAATTTTGGCATTATCATTACTTTTAGCAATTACTTTTGTCCAAGTCCGTAACATTCTTTTGCAAAAAAAAAAATAAGCGAGAAAAGTTTAAAATAAGTTTCCTTGTAGCAGTTTTGTTAAAATCAAAGTATTATCAAATAAAGAACACTTGGTCACAAGCTCACAAGGAATAATAATGTAACTGTGCAAAATAATTTTTCAAAAACATAGTTAAATAGAGTAAAATATCATAATGATTGATAACGCATGTTTAAAAGACCTTAACAATTTATTGTATAAATATTACATCAACAAACTGAAAACAAATCTGCCTCTTCTAAGCTATGAACAGCATTATTTTAAACTACTTTAACTGCTATAGCGAATTTAATTATTATTGTACTTACCAATTATAAATTGAATTTAATAAACACCTAAAAACGCTGTAAATTAAATTTCTGTTAAGATACCTGATTTGCGTTGAAACTAAAAGCCATATTATCTGATTCCTCAGTCACGCCAATGCAACCCGCAAGTCTTCCCAACTAAATTAATTAGCCTTGATTAATACTTAAAACTTCGCATGTACTCTACTTTAATTTAACTATGTTTTGATTTATTTAGGTGTGTCAAATTGCTTTATTGACGTCAACAACCTCTATGTTGGTTAGTAACTTAGTAACCGGCCAAGCATTTTCCATGGCAACCGACCACTTAACTTTCCTTGAAAAACGATACAAGATAATTAACAGTGGCAGTGCCATTATTCAATTTAAATAGCTTGTTGCGAATTTAAACGAATTATAGTTGTTAAAATAATAGGAGCTGTGTATACAAATTAAATTAAACGGATTTTTCGCAATGAACAAAATTCAAACAAGATTTTAAATTCTAAAAACAAATTACTTAAATCAGTGTTTTTCAATATGTGTGTCGCGACACACTAATGTGTCACGAGCTTTCTCCAGGTGTCTCGCGGAAAATAAATCATAAATACATAAATAAAAAAACATATTTTGCAAGGACGCTGTGTTTGAGAGTTGTTTAAAGTGTGTCGCGACATTAAAAAGGTTGAAAAACACGGACTCAAACAATTTAAAAATGTAGTTCTTGATGTATAAAAAATACTTGAACTTAGAAGTTATAGCAATGCGCACTTAAAATACATTAAGGATTAGAAAAAGTTGTTAACTTTAGATCACTTGAACTAAGATAGAAATGGATCAAATATATTATGAGTTTTATTTTTAATTCATTGTTATAAACTATGCTGTAAAATTTTTATGGATAAAACCTGTAAAAGACAAGGCAAACTTTTATTGTTGCACTATAATAGCATTGATTGTTTCGGTGGAGGCGCCAGACACGTACAAATGCTATTGGCATAATATTTTACTATTTATTACTTAGATAAAAACATTTATGTCACCGTTATTTCAGTTAAATTAAACGAAAATCATGTCGAAATGCCTTACAAAATCTACAATAAATATCAATATTGATATCTGACTGAATACGGTTACCATAACATATGCCTTAGCATTTCTTTTTGATAATTATCAACCAAGTACATACATATTTAAATAACTCCACTTAAAAACCATCAAACTTAAATTTTGCACTCATAGTTTTGCATTTTACTTCTTTAAATCATTCAAAAATTGTTATCCTGTATACGTAAGTAATTTTTGGAAAGATTTAAATAAAACGAGATCAAATTTAAACATTTTTAACTTAACCTACACAAATTATTTGTGCTCACTTATTATCACTTTATTTAAATCGTTTTATTTAAAATTTTATTTAATATCGCTTGCCCGAGTTTGAAATTACCAAACGTACGTCAGGTTTACAAAATAAAATAAGAAACCATGTCCATGTAACTTTATTCGCTACTAAGATTCACAGATTATTAGCAATTAAATAAAAAAAGCAAATTATATCAAACTCCACCCACTCAAATCGTTATAACACCTTTTAACAATGCAGGTATTGATTTTGGGAGGAGCTGTCGGATGATGGAACAGGATTGGTACAGAGGAGGTCCTGGACATCTGCAAGGGATGCTGGAAAAGTCATCCCTTAGATTGCAGCAGTTGATACGCATCTTTTTATCTTTAAAGGTGATCTTTCTACGTATTTTGAGTGCATTTTTGAATTAATACTGGTGTGAGACTAACATTTTTTTTAATAATAGGTAAGTGTCAACGTTTCGAGGTTTAAGAATTGTAAATAATTAATTATCTTGAACTTTTACATACTCTGCAGAGCTAAACATAATGTAGGTAGTTTAGTAAAGTGTAATTACTTATGGATAAAGACGTAAAAATCAGCTTTCATAAACAAATGATGTATTTTCTAAGCCACTAAATTATTGCCTATAAGCTCACTTACGAACACTATAATAGTCTACTGGTAAGAACTTTACGCCCTATTACACGGGTGGCGAACCTTGTTATGAGCGCGTGCAAATTTTTAAAATTTTGAAATGCTGGCATGCCAGGTAACTTTTGCAATGAATAAAAAAAAACAGTACTGACTGTGAGGAGATGAAGAGTAAATATTACAATATTTGTATTAAATGAATATTTTTTATTGACTACTAATAGAAATTTGTAATTAAGCAACAACTAAAGATGCATAACCAAATTTTAAAAGATATATTAATTAATTTACCAATAGAAAGATATAATTAGACAAAAATAATAATTGCACATTACATGTGTTTACTTTTCAACCAACATTAATTAAGTAGGTACCTACAATAAGATTTAAAATATGAATTTTTGATGCGATTTTTGTTGTTGAATGTGTTTTGTTAAGTTTTTAATATTAGGTTGTGATTTCGTTACTTTTAATAAAATGCTTGCTGAACTAGATTCGTCTGTTAATGTAGGTGACTCAATGCATATGTGGAAAAAAATATAATTTAAATAGCCGACGATAATTTCTTTAAAGATTTAAACTCTTCTGGAATCGTTTGACAGGCATTAATAATTTTGCTTTCAGTATTATATATTTTTCTCCAAACGTACCCCTTCAATAATCTCTAAATCTAAATCTAAAAGTCAAGAAACTTTTGCCTCCAAATTGCACTTGATTGAAAATCAATTAATTACCTTCCAAAATTTTCTTATCTTAACCATTCAAAAATTTCCAAATCAAGTTCATCAACTTTGATTATGTCTGGGTAAATTATGAATTTCGAAATTTTGAAATTGAGAAAATCGCGAAGAAAATTCATCTATTATTGATACCACATCTGTGGTTAAATCTTCAGCCAATTGAATTTGATTTATTTTAATTTGACGTGTTGAATGTTCTATAACAAAAAAAAACGTGAAAATATTTGAAGGCATGAGAAGTAATATCTCGTATAAATACTTGTAATTTTGTTTGAAATTCGCATAGTTTGGAAACAAAATGCATGTATTTTATTTGAATAAATTTAATTTCGTGTTATTAATTCATTCATTTAAGATAAAAAGTATTAATTTCCCAAAAATTTTAGAAAACAACTATTTCTCCCGCGTGGCAATTTAAAAATTTTCTACATGCCAGCTGTGGCATGCGTGCCATAGGTTCGCCACCCCTGTCCTATAACTTCCACAGTAAAACCTTACAATATTTGTATTTATAGTTTTATTTTTATTAAATTTTGGTTATTTATTTTAATTTTTCTGGATCGACTAATTTCTTATTTGTTTATTGTGGCAAAAGGCTATAAACAAAGTGAATTTTGTTTTAATTTCCAAAAACACAAATAGGAATTTGCAAAATGTATTGAATTTTGTAGTGTGCTTTTAAGATTTGATTTTTGGTAACAACAATATAATAAGATTATTTGATTATTCAGGCAAAATTTTTCTTGTACTCCTCGAAACTCAAAAACTATTTGGTTGTCTATCAAGTGAAAAAATAATGAGATATCAAATGCTTATGTAACTCCAGTTTGTGTCCACATTTTTATTCATAAAGAATCGGTTATTTAAATTTGTTCTCTCAAATTTGAAATATTTTTACATCTGTGATAATTTCAGGACTTCTTCTTCTGATTAAACGATGTAAAAATGTTAAATAGAGCACTTGATTGATTGATTTTGATCCAATTAAAAAGTTAATGGGCATCACAATAATGATTACTAGTTTTTTATTTAAAAAGTTAATATAGGAATTTATGATAATCGCAATAATATTGAGATCACTATAAAATAACACCGAACATTCCAAAAAGGCTCAAATCAAAGTCACTACAGTGCTTGTGGCTACTGCAATAAAACTGACAAATAAATGGAATAATAAATGGGCCCAAAATTTACAGCCAATTTTTGTGTCTGAATATTTATAACTGGAAGTATTTTCCCCATTTTTCCACTACACTACCTTGGAACATAATGACGAAATTTCTAGTGCAGTGTATGGCTTTTTTTCAACGCAATTTGCGTTCTATATCTTCACATAAACCAAACAATAATATTATTGAAACTATTCCCACCAACCGTGTGATTGTAATCTAATTATTTTGTTGTTTATATGATTGATAATAACGTAATTCGGGGGTGATAAGTTAAGCCACGTGTGTGCTGAGGTCCTTTGAGACCTGCATTGCTCTCCCGAGAGCAGAACCGTGTAGACTTGTTCGTATTTGGAGATTCCCCTTATTATTGGCTTCATAAATGATAGAATAAACGTACATATGTTTCGATTTTGATGTTTTTGGGACAATATCGATAGATTATAGGCTTATGCGATCAAAACAGTAGAGTTTCTAGATACATTACGGCAATAACCGACGAAGCGCAAACTAAAATTAGTATTTGAAAATTTTCGAGTTGAAATTGCCCCAAGCGTGAAAACATAGTTTAAAAATAAATTATAATAAGCGAAAATTAAATTGATTTGGTTTGAATTTAAGTCGACTTCTACCGAAAGATTAGAATTTTTTAACTGAAGCAATTAAGATAAAACTTCATACGCATATTATTTACACACTAAATCATATTTCTTTACCCTCAATTTTTGTAACAAACATTAGATCAATCAAAGTAGCCTGTGAAAAAATTTTGTTACCACAGAAAAGTTTTTTTTTTAAACCCTAGTAGAGTTTATGACAATGCAATCTGGTCTTTGAGACCAATGAGCAGTTTAATTCTAGCCTCAATTAATAATGTTTAAACTTAGTCTAAAGTTTACCCAATAGTAGTCCTTGGTTTGCTTATATATGTATAAATGAATTTGAATTAATACGTTTTTAAACTAAATTATTTTTGTCTTAGAGGGTCATCAATTAATCGCAGTATGCCATGATGGGTACACCAGAAAATCGAGAAGTGCTTCAAACTATAACGTCATCAGGCAATTGTAATGGTGTCCAAAGAAGAAGGTACGTACTCATAGAGTTTCAGCGCACAATAACCGATGAAAAATTGTTTTTAAATTAATTCGTCACAAGTAATTCGATACGTTTCAAATTAGGACGAAGAAAAAATCGATGTGTTCACCGCGTGTACCATAAACCTATACTTTATGGATCAAGCAGGACGTTTATATGTTTATTTATATATACTTTCTTAGCGTGACACATGTCCCTCGTAAAAATGATATGCATGTCGGAATCATATTTAAGGGCAACGTATCTCTCGGAGATCGATGTTTATAGCTGACAGTTGCGACTGCTAGATGGATATTGGAATTTTAAAATTTGTCTTTAAAATGATTACAAAATGGCTTGCCATTATTTACCGAATTTAGCAAATGCTATTTCCTATTTTTCCGAAGGAAATGGCCAGTGGCACGTATAACTCTGCAAAACAATTAGTTTTGATGTTCTTGATGCAATAAACACAGCCTTGATCAGATTCTAGCGACAGCATATCGTGACCTTCCCTGGTAAGATCGTCTAATAATAATATTCGCATCAACTTACAGAGAAAGAAGTGACATGGGTACATTGACAAGAGAAGAAAGGAGGAGGAGAAGACGAGCCACACAAAAATATAGAACAGCCCACGCTACAAGAGAACGTATACGAGTAGAAGCTTTCAATGTAGCTTTTGCGGAATTAAGAAAATTGTTGCCAACGCTCCCTCCAGATAAAAAGTTATCCAAAATAGAGATACTAAGATTGGCTATTTGTTACATTGCTTATCTAAATCACGTGCTTGATGCTTAAGATCATACAAAAGTGAGCCCTATTTTTATATATTGCACACACACAGTCACACACAATCGTACTAAGAAGTACAGTAAACCCTCCATTTGCGCGGTCTTCATTTACGCGGATTCACTTTAGTTATCTTCTAATACTACTACTTGAAGGTGGCACAGTCCTCCCTTAATATTTGACATTTGACCTCCTGCCTCCAAGGGCCGCAATGTTTTTTTAATGTTATGGGCATTTAGAGGCTATGAATTCATATCTTTCCTTTAAATATGAAGTTTTTATTACTTTTTTTTTAAGGGAGCTAGGTATTGCCAGTTTTTATTATTAAGGTAACGCTAGCAAATAAATGATAATTACATCAAAAAGTGAGTTTTTTATTTGCAGTTTCCTTTTATAAGGACCTATACAGGGTGTCCCAAATTCGAGTACATGCATGGGGATCTCGCTTATCTTAAGAGCTACGAGGTCGGTTAAATTAGGGCAAAGTTGCGAAATTAGATGCTTTTCAAATATATGCAAAGAAAATTTTCATAGCTTTTTTAGTTCAAAAGTTATTCAAGACAAACTGAAAAAATTTATTTTCGTTTTTTTGCCCTGTTTCCTACATTTTTTAAGATATCAACAATCTGAATGCACTTCTCCACTGCAACTTCTTACGCTTTATATTTTGAGATAACATAAAATTTCCAACAACGTTTCGTCTCTTCAGAAACATCATCAACTTCATTTTTTTAAACCGACCTCGTAGCTCTTAAGATGAGCGAGATCCCCATGCATTTACTCGAATTTGTAACACCCTGTAAACAAAAATGTGGAACGAATTGCCCGCGTAAATGGAGGGATTACTGTACTTAAAACCAAAAAATGTTTGTGGTATTAATTTAGTTTGAGTTTCGTTTTATTATACGAGTTCTGTGAACTCATAGTCATTTAAAATAATTTAACATCTAATGCATTTGTGATTTTGTATATAACTTTCTTAAAATTGTTGTGTATAATTATATACAGGGTGTCCCATTCAGCATGGCATTTTTCAAGAGTTGAAATAATTTTAAATTTTGTTGGAATCCAGCTACTTGAAAATCAACTTGGTGAATAAGTAAACTTTATTTTAGTTTTTTATATACAGGGTGTCCCCGTTATCACCGCGAATATTTTAAGTGGTGATAGAGGACCTTTTTCTAAGAAAAAATTTCAAGTAAAATTTTTTCCTAAAATCAAATGCTAAGCTGATATCAACACTAACTTGATTTTTTTACATTTCTGCCTTTTTAAGACTCTGTAGCCGAAAATATCAATTTTATCGTAAAATACCTTAAAGCTTTTTAATAGAGCATGAAATTCTCTACAAAATTAGTTCTATTTATTTTTTGTCTACAGGCAATGGTTTGAGAGTTATAAAGCAGTTTGTACAAAAAAATGTAAAAAATTTACAAAATTTAATTGTTTCTTAGACTTTGCAACCGCTGTATCTTTAAAACGAAAGGTTGTACAAAAAAACCGACGGCCCATTCCGGATAGCAAATTTTATGGGCTACAACTTTGGTCAAGTGAAATTTTTTGAAAATCAAACCGATTTTCCGGAAAAGCTGAAAATAAGGAATAGAGAGCAAAAACAAAATTTCCTACATAATGTTGTTTTGTATTTAAAAATGCTTTTAAAGAGAGTGCGATAACGTAATTGAATGATGGAGGTCATTTTGAACACTTATTGATAATTTTGTGGTTACATGTTAATTTTATTGCGTCCAGATGGATTTGCATTGTTTTGCATTTTATCGTTTTCGAAAAACAAAAACTCCCTGTAATTATGATATTTTGTATTTAAAAATGCCATAGCATCGGCAACATTCATAAAATTATGTATCTCATCAGTTTCAAAGCTTTTTATGAAGTTTGAAATTCTTCAGAAAACCACCCCTTATCATTTTTTTAAAGGAGCTAACGAACAAATTTAACAAAAAATTGTAAAATTGCATATGAATAAGTTAAGTAAATTTTTAAAAACGCCGCATCTTTTTAACGAAACGTCGTAGAGCAAAACGTATGCCTATTGCGGATAAGGCATTTAACGGACTACAAATCCGGTAAATATGTTGTTCAATAAAACTAAATGTATCATAGAAATGTTTATAATAGTGAAAAGGTGGAAAAAAAAAACGATAAAATGCAAAACAATACAAATCCATATGGACGCAATAAAATTAACATGTAACCACAAAATTACTTCAATAAGTGTTCAAAATGACCTCCATCATTTTCAATCACGTAATCGCACTCTCTTTAAAAGCATTTTTAAATACAAAACAATATTAGTAGGAAATTTTGTTTTTGCACTCTATTCCTTATTTTCAGCTTTTCCGGAAAATCGGTTTGATTTTCAAAAAATTTCACTGGACCAAAGTTGTAGCCCATAAAATTTGCTATCCGGAATGGGCCGTCGGTTTTTTTGTACAACCTTTCGTTTTAAAGATACAGCGGTTGCAAAGTCTAAGAAACAATTAAATTTTGTAAAGTTTTTACATTTTTTTTGTACAAACTGCTTTATAACTCTCAAACCATTGCCTATAGACAAAAAATAAATGAAACTAATTTTGTAGAGAATTTCATGCTCTATTAAAAAGCTTTAAGGTATTTTACGATAAAATTGATATTTTCGGCTACAGAGTCTTATAAATTCAGAAGTGTAAAAAAATCAAGTGTGTTGATATCAGCTTAGCATTTGATTTTAGGAAAAAAATTTACTTGAAGTTTTTTCTTAGAAAAAGGTCCTCTATCACCACTGAAAATATTCGCGGTGATAACGAGGATACCCTGTATATATATTTACTTACTTATTTACTTATTTATATAGGGTGGTCCACATAGAAGGGCCAATATTGGTATCTCGTGAACGGTAAGAGCTACAAAGAAGTTTAACTTAGACAAATTGTTCCCCTTTGTGAGATCTATTCAGTGATGCTTTAATGTTTTAAAAAAAAACATGGCACGCTAGAAAATAAACAAAAATTAAAACGGGCATTTTTTTTTAAATCGTTAATAACTCGGTTATACTTGATTGGTACAAAAATATTTTTAAGGAGAAAGTTGTAGATTTTTTTACGCAATGTAAAGTGAAAACTTTCATTTGTTTTAATATTGTTTAAATTTGTAGCACTCCGTAGCTCAATAAGGAGTTTTTATAAATGTTATTTATTTTGTCATATTATCAAAATAAATACATTAAACCTAATATTATTGAAAAGAGAAAAATAAAAAGCTTTTTCATGAGGTGATAGCCAACTATAGTTTCCATTTAAAAAAAATTCAAGTTTGTTTTTATCTGAAAATTTAAACAATATTGAAATTGAAACAAATGATTGTTTTAATTTTACAGTGCGTAAAAAAATCTACAACTTTTTCCCCAAAAATATTTTTGTATCATCAAGTATAACCAAGTTATTAACGATTGAAAAAAATTGTTCCTTTCGATTTTTGTTTATTATCTAGCGGGCCATGGAACTTATTTAAAACATTTAAGCATCACTGGATAGGTAGCAGAAAGGGAACCCATTTGTCTAACTTAAACTTCTTTGTAGCTGTTACAGTTAACGAGATCCTAATAGTGGCCCTTCTATGTGAACCACCCTGTATAAATCTTTTCTAAACGTAGCAATAGAAAAGTTGTATAACTTTTACTATTAAGCTCGTAGAATCAGTTAGAACAAATTTAGTCTGTAAACTCCATGCAGATTGAAACACCCTGTATAGCGATACCTTTAATAAAATTTAAGTTATAAATCGAAACAGTTGTTTTTTTTATAATTATTACAGCCCAATTCAAAATTAAACAGATAAAGCAGATGCGATTAATGAGCCATCTCATTAATTACCAAAAAAACAGCAGAACCCGAGCCTATACCGGCAATTAATTTATAATTCGTTAAAAATAAAGGCGCAATTTTTTATGAAACGCTTAGAAGATCTTACGTTCTTAATGAATGACGCCCGGATCTAGTCAGGGCCGTTTCTGGCGGGGGGCGAAAGCGTGCCCCGCACGTGGGCGGCCGATTTAGAGGGCGGCCAAATGCCGCCCTTGCGGTCCTTAATGTTTCACAAGAATTGAAAATAAAATATTAGTTTGAAAAATAGTATGTAAAAATGATCAAGGATTAAAGATTTCAATCCCATACTATTAAAAAAAAAAATGTAAAAACGCGTAAATCACTCTCCAGTTTGCTTATTCGGTAATTTCGAATTGAGAGTGAAGATCGCGATTAAATTTATGTACTCAATCGGCGGTTGTATACCGTACCGTAGCAATGTAGATAGATAGCAATGCAATTGGCAATGGGACACTGCCAAGGGCGCAAGAGATGGCGCTGAAAATCCCTCTTACACATAATGACAAATTTAAAGTCATTCAAACAGTCTGAAACTAATATGAAAAATTTTTATTATTGATTTCTCAGAAAATATTATTCTTGATAAAAGTTGGTGCATGGTCTAAAACTAATATTATAAGATGAAAAAAATTTCAATAAAAAGTCATGGAACACTAGATTATAACGATTTTTGAAATATTCGCAGGAGTAAAGTCCCTCTATTTTAGGAGATATAAAAAAAATTATAGGAAAAAGTTATTTAGAATCTCAAAATTAGGCTAGATTACAATTTTGAAGGTCAAATTCTAATTTTAATTTTTTAAGAAATTTTAACATTCAAAAAGTCTGCAACAAATGGAAAAGTTTTTTATTATCGATTTCTCAAAAAATTATATTCTTGATAAACGGTAGTGCATAGTCCAAAACTAATTTTAAATGAAAAAAAGTTTAATAAAGTCATAGGACACTAGATTTTAGCGATTTTTGAAATATTCGCAAAAGTAAAGTGCTTAAAATTTTGTAATAATTGTAATTTTGGAATTTGACCGTCAAAATTTACATCTAGCCTTATTTTGAGATTCTAAATAACTTTATTGTACAATATTTTTTTGTATCTCTTAAAATAAAGGCACTTTACTCTTGCAAATATTTCAAAAATCGCTAAAATCTAGTGTCCTATGAATTTTTATCAAACTTGTTTTTATCTTAAAATTAGTTTTAGACTATGCACCAACTTTAATGAAGAATAAAATTTTCTGAGAAATTAATAATAAAAAACTTTTCCCTTTGTTGCAGACTTTTTGAATGTTAAAATTTCTTAAAAAATAAAATTTTGAAGTTGATCTTCAAAATTTTAATCTAGCCTTATTTTGAGATTCTAAATAACTTTTTCCTATAAATTGTTTTTGTATCTCATAAAATAAGGGCACTTTGCTCTTGCAAATATTTCAAAAATCCTTAAAATCCAGTGTCCTATGACTTTTTATTAAACTTTTTTTATCCTAAAATTAGTTTTAGACCATGCACCAACTTTTATTAAAAATAAATTTTTTTGAGAAATCAATAATAAAAATTTTTCCTATTTGTTGCAGACTTTTTGAATGAAGCTGTATACATGTTGTTAAATATAATACTTGCAACGACAATTATTTATTTTTTTATTTCAATTTTTTTTTGTTTACCGGGGCGGCGAAACGTACGTTAGCACGCGGGCGGCCAAGTACTCAGAAACGGCACTGGATCTAGTTTTAATTGACGAATTTAAGCCGCATTTAACTTAGACAATTAAAATCTCTCTTTAAGATAAAAATGCCCTACGAAGGACGGCGCAACTAAATTTATTGGTACAACGATTCGTTCACAACCACAACGCAAAAATTATCAACGGCCTAAACGCGAATAATTCAAGAACGAAAATCGATGAAAAAATTCAAGAAAACAAAATCAGAAGCATAACCATTAAAAGTTTAGCTTTTTGAAAGCACTATCAGTAAGTACCTAACAAAAATTTCATCAACATTTCATAAACAAAACAAAAAAATATTGTAGTCCTGCGTCGTCTCCTAGATTCCTGATACCTGGAGCTCTGAAAAAACATCAGCAATTTATGAAAAACGAGTACTTAAATTTTCAACAGAGTAAAATAACAACTGCAAATTTAAAACAGCATAAGGCTACTCAAGTTTCTTGATAATGCTAAAGGTTATTAACACATTATCAAGAACTAAGTCCAGTAAATTTTTAGTGCAGTACTAGCCATCGTTCCCCCAACACACGTGCAGTCATTTTAATGGATCATGTACAAAACGTTTCATCCACTAATCCCCAATTATCCTGCCTCATACGCTTTAACGCCTCTCTAATCCTATAAGAATGGATATTTCGTTATCGCAGAAGTAACTAAGACTTTTTTCTGTTACCATTGCTCAACTACTAATAAAACTTGTAACACATTTTTCAAAAGGAATTAGGAAACTGCACCATAATAAAAAAAAATACAGTTGAGCTGTTATTTTTTTAAGTGGCATAAGTCAATTTTTGCGAAAAATTAGTTAAAGCTGTTTACGACTACAAAAATGTATCTTTAAACATTTTACTTGCAATTTCTTTCAAAAACGTTAGATACTGTTTTCGTCAATACAAATTTTATTGTTAAACAGATGTGCAAATACATATAAATTTAAGATGGGTAAATGATATATTTGCTTCTTGATATACCACCAATTTAACACAGTTATTTTAAAAATTTAAGACAAAGTGAATTGTCCGAAGACTTCAGCACTTCTATTATTGACAATGATTCAATACATAAATAAACTTTTTTATGAAATACGTTATATTAATTACTTATATACTAATATTTCAAAATGTACTGATTAATTGACTTACTGCTTATGCATTTTATGAATATTAATGGTAATAAAAAAGTACTTGAATACACTCATAATGCAATACAATATATAAATTACTTATATCATATAATTTACTCATTAATTTACTTAAATTACTGTCTCATCAAACGTCAAATCAGTAAAAACACATTGGACAAAATCAACATAAGTCGGTAGTTTTTGTAAACTATTAATTTTGAAAGTGACTTAAGTCACTTTACAGTAAATAAAAATGACGATTCGTTAACGTCTGTGCGAAATTATGTAAACTGAGAAAAATACAAGAAGTAACCGAGATAACAAATACAAATGAAATTTCTCCACAATTAGCAAAAAAAATCATGCACATTAAAATGCAAAATATTAATATTTCAAAAAAACATCAAAGTAACTTATGCCAGCACTTTCAAAATAAACTGCTCAATTATTGATATTTTCCAAGTTAACTTCGACGTCAATAAAATTTGCAATCAATTTAAGCAAACAAAAACAGATCACTTTAACTATTAAGTAAAATGCAATTAGTAATTATTTTTTTAAAGTTATTCAGAAATAACGAAAATAAATTACATTGTTTTCTTTTTTGCTTTATTGCCATAATTTTTAGAAATAGTAAAAAACTAAAGACACTAACTTATTTTCTATATTATTATTATCTGTATAATATTATCCAAACTGTAACATTTCAAAACTGCTAAATGATACGACTGTTACCAATATTTATAGTCATTTTACTAATTCAGTGCAAATCGTGGCCATAAATATTTGAAACAAATGTGTAATAAACATAAAAAGTAATTTGTTAATTGCTCCAAAAGTATGTGTTATTATTTAAAATTATGTATATTTATTTTTAAAACGACCTTTTAATGTCAAAATCTACAATGACGAATCTGAGATATAACAAAGTTGATGATGGTTCCAAGTAGGTAGGTAATAACTCTGACAAGAAATCCAATTATTGGATCGCGCATAGAGAATAAAATGTTGATTTCTGATTGTGTTTAAATTATCGATGTCTTTAAAAATAACGCAAGTAAGGCAAAAAACCGACAATATTTTTTTAAATAACTTTTGAGGTAAGAACGCTATGGAAATGTTCTTTTTGCAAATTTTCTTTAATATACAGGGTGTCCCAGATTACATTTTCAACATGGGGATGTCGCTTATTGTAGGAGATACAGGTTTGTTTAAATTAGTTGAATTATTCTTTAGGATGAGAGAAGCCACAATCAGTTTTTAAAAGTACAAAATTGCTCGTGCTTCAAATTTTATAGCAAAAAAATATGAAAATGTCAAATTTCTTTTTTCTCTCATAACTTTTTTGTCTTAATTATTAAATCAATTTTATTTGTACCTTCTGAAGGTACTTTTTAATGTAGAATGTAATAGTTATCTTCGGTTTTTTCATCACTTTTCATTTTTGAGATATTACCCCCAACTTCATTTTATCTTATGGGTCGTCAAGCTGGCTTTGAAATAGTTCGATGTGCTTTTTTTCCTCTTTCTAACGATATATCTTTTGTCATAGCTGTTTTTATAAATAACTTGGAAAATCAAAAAAGAACGTATTTACCGACATTATTCTAATTTAGATATGAAACATGTTAAACAGGCAAGTTGGCTTTGCAATAATTAAATGTGCTTTTTTTCTCCTCTTTCTAGTGATATATGACTCGTCGTCTGTTTAGATAATAGTTACATTCTAAATAAAAAAGTACCTTCAGAATGTACCAATAAAATGTATTTAATGATTAAGATAAAAGAGTTATGAGAAAAAAAAGAAAGACATTTTCATATTTTTTGCTATAACATCTGAAGCACGACGAATTTTATACTTTTAAAAATTGATTGTGGCTCCTCCCATACTAAGGAACAATTCATCTAATTTAAACAAACCTGCATCTCTTATAATAAGCGAGATCCCCACGCTGGAAATGTAATCTGGGACACCTTGTATAAAGTTATGATATAATAATATAAGTTTTAGCTAAAGATTTTTAACTGACAAGTTTTTCCGATGTAAGTGTAGTTGTTTTTGGGCGAAACGTTTCGCGATTCCGGCTGCACGGAGAGTTCCCTTGGGATGCAATACGGAAAGGACCCAGATGTTCCACAAAGCTATTTATTTAATTTGCCAGTTAACAAGAAACCCAACAGACGCGCTCATTCGTATCACGAACTATCGATACAGATTCGTTAAACGTTCGATAACAATTTCAGTATTTGTTTAAACAAAACTCACACTTTATTAAAATTATAAATGCACAAATATTGTTCATTACGTCAAACAAAAATAAAATAAATTAACTACAGTCTCAAAATATCAATGTTTTAAACGTTAGATATTTTATTAAAGCTTGATTGGTACGTATTTTACCTTCTATAACTTTTACTAAATATCTCTCAGTAGGTACAATCTTTAGAGCGTCTGGTAAATTCTTTGGATACTGTGGGGATATTGTTTTAAATTGATTTTTAAAGTATTTTAAGCATCTTTTTACGACAATATTTAAAAAAAAACTCTCATCAGTAGTTTTATACACAGTGGCGTAGCTAAAGGGCGGGGGGACTCGAAACAGTCAAATTCACTCCAATAAAAATAACGCGTGAATTCATAATTTTACTAAAGAAAAAAAGGGGATTACTGATTCTAAATAAGTAACTGAGACTGGTGTCTCTAATAATGGAGTCATTATAATAATTATATTGCCACTTACAGATACAAAGATTTGAATTATATTTCACTGAATTTGTACTTTGATAGTTGGCTTTGAGAACCGAACGAATTTAAATCCCTAATTAACAGGCACTTGTTGTGGGAGATGGCTAGACCTTATAACACTTATTATTCATACTTGTACACACCTTAAAAAAAAACAACAGGCAAAAACATTCTCTTCTACTTTCTTGAAGTCCAACACGACACTAAATCCATGACTTTCCGAAAATTCCAAGAATCGAAAAAACTTTGGACAGGAAACTTTCTTTAATGTAAAGAAATTTGTGTTAAAAAAAATACTTGAAACTCTCACAAATAACGTACCATCAAAAACATACGGTTGAAGCTGCAAGACCAACTTGAAGGACCATGAGCCGATCAGATGCCTGAAACTTGTACGATAAATTTAGTACGTGTATGAGACATTTTGGAAAATGATGATTTCAGCGGGTACCAGCCTGAGGAAAGCCTGAAAAAAAACCTAACCAACGCGCCTGCCTAAGAATCAATCTAATATCGACGAGCCGAAAGAAAATAACCGCACGATTGCGAAACGGCGCCACCGGACACGGTATAATTTTGAACCGAACGCAACGCAGCTAAAAAAAAAATCCAAAACGACTCACCGTTACCGCCCCTTCTTGCTTCGCATTCCTCGCACCTACCTGCAAAAACAGAAAATATATTTAGTACAAAACATTGCTGGATTATAAAAATCACTGGCTGGGCGCACACAAAACAATGAACGAAAAATTATCACCGCCAAATATGATAAAAATATAGAATTAAAATTCAACATGCATGAAATTTAGCAAACTGCAACTCGATGGGTCCACAGTCCACAGTAATCCACTTTTCACATCCAAAAAACAAAAAATACTAACCTTGTATGCAGTGTCCCGACGCTATAATCCTGGAGTTTGATCATGAACCTCGCACACAAAAACAATACACTTTAGTCTTCGATATCTTCGATCAAACATTAAGAAGTCCACACCCGTACACCGCTAGCACCTAATATAATCCAACTTGTACTGAAACAAACAAAAAATCTATTTGAAAAAACACAATAAAACTTTATTTACTAATGCTTTAATTTTCTATAATTTATTATTGCCCACAAAAATAATAATACTTTGTTCATACCACGTAGGGTTTCTTTCCCGGGATCCCGGCTCATTTTAAGCTATTTTATATTTCCCGGAAAATGCTTTTTGTCCCGGGAATTCCCGGGTTTTAAAAAAAGTTTATTTTCGTTTATTTTGTGCCAAGATCTTTGTAATACTATCACAACTTATCAGAATTTAATATAGATATCTGTACTAACAGCAAATTATGGAAAAACTTTTTTTTATATCAAAATAATTTTTCTCCTTTATATTTTCTTGCAGTATGGCGTAAAGAAGCCCGGTCTTCATAACAAAGTTAATATCTTCAAAATTCTTTTACAGTTTTATTTTTGTGTACCCTGGTAATTGGAAGCAAAATAGCTTATGAATGAAATTTTATTGATAAAAGCGATGTTTCTTTGCTGCTAGACGCTCTCAAGAAAATTTCACCTACATCAATAGAGACTGAGAGAGCATTTTATGCAGAATGACTTTTTGCTAATAAATTAAGAAAAATAATAATTGACCGAAGCATAGATCACCTTTGTTTTCTTAAATCACATTACAAAAGTTCATTGTAAAAATTATATTATTGTGTTCATAAATATGAAATTGCAATAAAGTGACATGGATTACAAAAGTCTTAATCAGATAGACCACATCCTTGTAAGTAAAAGAAACCAGTAAACCATAAAAGATGTAAGGACGTGCAGAGGAGCCTGTGCAGACTCCGATCACTTTATGGTTACTGCAAATATCAGACAAAAAATTATAAGGATAACGAGAAAGAAAAATCGACAAAGCAAATGGTATGTGGAAAAGTTAAACTGTGCCAAGGTAAGAAATAGATACAAAGAAAAGCTGAAACAGCAACTAGCAGAAGAATACAAGGAGGGGGATGTAGAATCAGAATGGGGAAGTATCAAAGAAAGCATAATAATTATTGTAGCAGTTGAAAAGGAGGTAGGGCTGATGAAAAATAAACTGAGGAACGAATGGTTCGATGAAAAATGCGCAGAAATAACAGGAAAAAAGATTCAAGCAAGGATTAAATGGATAAGAACAAACAGCACACTAGATAAAGAAGAATATGAAAAAATAAGAAAAAAACGCTAAGAAAATAAGAGAGAATGAATAGATAATAAAATGAGAGAAATTGAACAAGAACGGTCTAATACAAATTACAAACACGAAAAAAATTTACAAGAAATTTAAAAAACAAAACAAAACATAAAGGTAAAACCTTAGAGACATAGACAAAGTAAGCTACATTTGTAAGTGAAATTAACAATCACGTATTAATTTTTTCACCTTCATTGCAATTCCAAAACAGTTATACAAATTCGCTTTGCTGTGTCAGTAATGGGAATTTTTTTAATTTTTTATTAGGTTATTAAAAAATTGTAATCACATCTTCTCTTGTAATTAAAGAACATCAAAATGGTAGACACAAAACATATTTCAACGAAAATTGAGCTTGTTGCAGTTTAAAGTAATCTAATTTCATATCGTAAACGTTGAAATGGAAAAGCGGTATTTTTCTACTTTTACAGATAAGTATAATCTCTATTGCTCATAGCGAAAAGTCGACCCTGGTATTTTCAATTTATCAATCTACATTTCGTCTTTAATATCAAAAAAATATGCAGTAAGTAATGTTACATTAACTTCTTTGTAATACTACGTCGTCCGAATACAGAATTATTTTCACTCCATTTTACGTTAAAATGAAATTTTTACGTACAGGGTGGTCTACATAGAAGGGTCACTATTGGGATCTCGTAAACGGTAAGAACTACAAAGAATTTTAAATTAGACAAATCGTTCTACTTTCTGAGATATATTCAGTGATGCTTTAATGTTTTCCAAAAGTTCCATGGCATGCCACATAATAAACAAAAATCAAAATGGGCTCTTTTTGAATCGTTTATAACTCGGTTGTAGGTATTTGATGGTACAAAAATATTTTTGGGAAAAAAGTTGTAGATTTTTGTAAAAGGGAAACATTACAAAAATATTTTTGTAGCATCAAGTATAGCCGAGTTTTTAACGATTTAAAAAAAAATGCCCATTTTGATTGTTGTTTATTATCTGGCGTGTCATGGAACTTTTTTGAAACATTAAAGCAGTGCTTTCCAACCTGTGGGGCGCGCCCCCCTAGGGGGGCGCGAGACTATCGCAAGGGGGGCGCGCAGCTGTTACCAAAATATCATTTTTGAATACAAACAAACAAAAAGAACTTTGTTTACACAGAATATTGTGTATTGTTTTGTAGTCCATTAAATAATTCTTATTTATCAGAACAGTATTTATAAAATTAGATTGTAACAAAAAGTGAGGGGGGCGCAAAAAAAATTTTATGAAAAAGGGGGGCGGAGGTAAAAAAAGGTTCGAAACCACTGCATTAAAGTATCACTGAATAGGTTCTCAGAAAGGGGTACAATTTGTCTAATTTAAACTTTTTTGTAGCTCTTACTGTTTACGAGATCCAAGTAGTTGTCCTTCTATGTAGACCAGCCTATATTCTAAATATTTTCAACTTTAATTTTATTGCATGAAGAACATAACTTAAGATATATTAAATTTCACCACGATTACAACAACTCGTTGTTTCCTAATTCAAGCACAACTTTATGAAAATAAATTGAATCAGCTAAAAGTTTAACTTTACAGAAAAACTAAAAATGGATAAGTTTGCATTCATGTGAACATTTCAAAACATTACCGACAATTTAATTGGAACAATTACCCTATGAAAAGTGGTGTATTGTTATATTTGCAATGATATACCTCAAATAAATAAAGATCCCTTAAAACAATATAAGTTGTAGTTGGGTAAAAAATGTTAACTACAATTTATTTTACTTGATAACTTTCATTGCTTGCAAACAAACTACTGTAGTACCATAAAGTGCAAAAATTACCAAATTACGCAAAGGAATTAACAATTTTTTTTTTAAATATTGTAAAATAAAATATAAAATAAGTTAACATTTAGTTAAAATATATTAGCAATTAAATCACTCGAGATTTTTTCCCTAGCCAAATAGAAACACAATTAATTCTAGCAAATTTTGAGCAGTTTCGTAAATAATAAATAGCACCTTAAAAAATATACATCACAAGTCAAATGCCTTAAATCAAATAGAAAAATAACTTTAAACTGCTAAAATACACAAAATCGTGCCCCAACCCCTTCACTTTAATAAATAATTATTTACAAACACGCCACACAATAAATCAAGTTTCCCAAAATAATTTCTACTTGCCCATAAACAGAAAAAAATGCATTAACACACGCTGAAAAAAGTCTATAATTTCGAGTTTCAGATCATTTTAAAATGGTACTACGTCTCATAAATGTTATTTGATTATATTTCAGCATCTATGAATAAAATTAATGAGGTATATTCGCTGAAATTAATTATTTTTGATGGATCTGTACACGGGCCATGATATTATGGGAATATGTCGACTACATGCAATATTTTAAAAGATAATATCAAAATTATCGTACGAGTAAAAAGTTTGCAAGCACATAACCTACTAAGTAAAGTTTCCCCAAAATAATTTTCACGTTCTCACAACGATCATAATGCGAAATAAGCTACTTTTTGGAGTAAAAGATTGGAAACTTTACGAACATTACAAAATGTCAAAGTACCTATTCTACAAGCATTACAAAACTAGTCATCAAAAACTTTTATTCACACGGATAAAATAAGTTACTATACAAAAAAAAACACAGGATAAGTTGCGAAATTTTAAGTCATTTTCAAAATTTTAATGCGGCCTTAAAGTTATTTGATGATGGTTAAGAAAATTAGTGATAAAAATCAAAACTTACCGACAAGTACAAGCGGGTAACAATCACATGAAACACATGAGTTGTTGCAACACTACACTGTTAAATCAAAATTATCGCACTTGTAAGACTGTATCTGTAGCACACGTTAAATTTAAGCGTTCCGATGCCATTTTTTGCAAACGTTTGGAGAAACATCTGTAAAAAAACACTTTTTTGAGCAAGGAATGGAATTTCGCGATAAGGCGACTGCGCAGCGTCCCTCAGCCGATTAGAATTTTACAAAAAAAGCAGGCCTGTATCTAGCAATCTTGACGATAATAAAATATTCATGTCCCTTACTTTTTTAACGACTTCCATAATTATGCAAGAATTTGTCCACTTTAACGTAAAAAATTGTAGTTTATTTAATGTTGCTTTGGTTTCATTTCATCAAAGTTATAAATACAAATTGCAAGTATAGCTAGGGTTGCCACCTTTTTTACAAGAAAATAATGAATATTTGTCTTTAATACAGAATTTAAAAAAGTACCATAAAAAAAATTAGTACATGTTAATCTTATTTTTTAATATTACTTTTCGCATTACATAACAACTTTTTATCATTTTTAAATAATTCAATAGCATAATTACAATCAATATTTAAATTAAAATAGATAAATAATCCGTTTTTAATTAAATTAATGGAGGCCTTGTTTCTCTCTTCCTGCCACTTCACATTCAAGACCGAGAAAATTCTCTCAGCAAATGCTGAAGTGGAAGAAACAGATAAAAGATAAGAATTAACTTTTAATATATTAACAAAGTCATCAGGTGAATTTTGAAAAAGGTATTGATTTTTTTGCCCTGTTGATTTCTGAATAAAATCTTCATAATGAATAATTTTTGAGTGTAATTCCTTTAAAACTATTATTTCAGAATATAATCCGTCCATATTTTTGCAAGTTTAAGCTTTTAATAATCTTGAAACAATTCTCAAAATCAAGGGGGTCTTTAAGTTTATATTGCACAGTAAATATAACCAATTAGTTTGGCTGTAATCAAACCATTTTCCAGGTAACATAAAGCCTTATATCAATAAACAGCAAGAAGTTAGTGTCTGTTAATTTTTGAAATAAATCAGGTGATGATTGATCAATCTCCATCAATTTTTCTCTAGTATCAAAACCAAAAAACATGTCTGTCTTTCTGTGCGTCAATTCTTTTTTAAGATTGTTCATTATGCTGTATACATCTAAAATAGTTATGCAGTTTCCTTTAACACATTTGATGGTTTTGTTGAAAATATGTAATATGTTACTTGTGAAAAGTAGGTAAATTTCAATAAAATCATGATTTTCACAAATACGAAATTTGAGATTCGCTGACAAATATATTCACTGCTTGCGCTACTCTACAAAGGCCAAAATATGTTTATAGATTTGGACCTATGACATGAAATAAAGTATTTTTGCATACTTTATTGTTATTCAAAAGTATAGAGTACGTTTAAGTAAAATGCTCTATTTTAAAGTACGGGTGGCAACCCTAAATCTAACTGACTTGCTAGTACAAGTTTTTATTTTATGTAGTTTTAAATTCAATAATTTTGTTATTCTTTCTATAGCAATCTCATTTATATAAGCAAGTTCTTAATCTATTAAAAGTATCTGAGTAGCCAAGGTGCACTTAATTATTTACAAGTACCTATTTAAAATTTAAATATGCAACTCTTATGATGAAAATAATTTAAATGTGTTAATAATACCAGAATTTCTTTAAATATCATTAGCAAATATTTAAATATTACTTAAATATCGCATTATTAATTATGAAGTTTGAAGTACTTACCTTTGAAAGTAACCCACATTATTGTGCGCAACGTTTTTTGACCATCATAGCAACTCCCAATATGAACTAAAACTATTAAGTGTAGTGCAGCAATATATTAATTAACGACAGCTAAAATAATGGCCAAAATTACAAAATAAGCTACCTAATTTTCTGTTAAAACTATTAGCAATGTCGATTCAAAATGTAAGACAACTCTTAAAGCGATCAGAAAAATACACACTTTACTAACAATATTTTTAATGTGTATTAAAACCATAATTAAAATCATATACATTATAAAGACTTCAGATAATTTACAGTTTAGGACAGTGAAAAATACTATTTTATATTATTTTCATTACTACTTGTAGGATCTTCTAAACTAATTGCTTCATTCTGCGATTGCTTCGCTGATGTATTTTCTGTGTTCGCATTTGTAGTAGCACCTAGACCTTTTTCAGCCGCTTCAATTTTAGCAGCAATTTCGGCATATTTCTGGGCCCTATACTCCTTTTTGGCTTCGTCTAATAATACGTTATGTATCAAATTTCTATTACTTTGCATGTCTGGCAACAACGATGGATATGGGTTGCCTCTTAATTCTAAAACTGCTCTTTTATCTTTTTCACCAGGGTACACTCTTGGTGCTCGATACAGTCTGGTATATGAAACAGGACTGGTTTGAAATCTCGGTACAAGAACTTTAAACAGTTTATGAAGAAGTTGTTTTTCGAGCAACCAAAAATCTGCTGTTTCCATCGTAGTTTTATGACAGTCCCCATGTCGTATGGCATCTGATATTAACTAAAAATATAAATTAAATAGTTGTCAACTAAACGGTGCAAAAACTTACCCTTTCTGCATACATTCGAGCTTCGTCTGCCCTTGGATAATTAAGTTCGATCCTCTCATGTTTAATAAGGGCCGTTACAGTTTTACGTAGCTTATTTAATCTGCCTTCAGGGCCTTCTGGATTTCGAAATTTTCTTAATCTTGGATTGACTTTAGTTTTTAGTTGAGACACTAACTTGGATACATCAGCCTGATTCATTTTATAATTCTAAATTTACCATCAAAAATTTGAGGTTAGTTAACCAGTAATAAATAGTACAAAATTTAAATACTTTTGTGTGAGGACAGCACTATACAAGACTTTGGTGATTAGAATACTCCCTCAAAATATACAGTTTTGCCATCTATGGTATATATTTGTTACTTTTTCTGTTTTAAAATGAACGTATGAACCTATAAAATAAACGTACAATGGGAGCAACGTTTTTATATAATGTATCAAACAAAGATAAAGCATTGCAAGTACGCGATTTTAATTTAGAAACGTCAAGATTACCAAAATAAATACACAACCCAAAAAATATTATCTCCTTTTAACTAATAGGTCTATGCCGTACAAAAGATGTACCGTAACGCGTAGTGTAGTAGGAGTAACTAAATCGCAACAAATGACGTCATAGATGTATTAAAAGTTCAATTAAAGCCTTAATAACAATATTTAGGGGAAAATTAAACAATACATGTCCATTCAACTCGAATAAGCGTTCAATAAATGCAAAATGCAAAACCCAAATTGACAGAAGTTTGGCATTACCAAAAACGCGCTATTTTCAAAATTAAAATAACACATATATCAGCAGAAATCCAATAACAATTAAACTCTGCTATTTGTATGTCTCAAATATGATTTTATAAAGTAAACAGAGATAAATTATTCGAACAGTGATATAAAAATCATAATATATCCGGTAACCATTAAGCTATTAAAGATTTTCTTTTGTAAACACGTGTTAGTAGAAATCCAATAACAATTAAACCATGCTATATTTAGGTCTCAAATATGACTTTATAAAGTATACAGCACCAACTCAATCGAGAAATGAAATTTAAAAAAATATATATCTGGTATCCATTAAGTTATTAAAGATTTTTTTTGCATCCGATCTGTCGAAACACGTGTTAGTAGAAATCCAATAAAAATTAAACGATACAATATTTCTATCTCAAATATGACTTTATAAAGTATACAATCAAAAAATGAAATAAAACTCAAAATATATCTGGTAACCACTAGATTAATAAAGATTTTGTTTTGTATCAGATCGGTCGAAACACATGCATTAGTTAGTAGATATCCAATAAAAATTAAACAATGCTATATTTATGTCTCAAATATGATTTTATTAAGTATATAGAGATCAATTAATCCGACATTGAAATAAAAATTAAAATATATCTGGTAACCATTAAGTTATTAAAAATTTTGTTTTGGATCATATCTGTCGAAACACATGTATTAGTAGAAATCCAATAAAAATCAAACTAGCTATATTTCGCTTGAATTAGGTGTCTCAGTTCAAATATTACCTAATCCAAGAAACTAAAAGCAAAAATGTTTAACTTCTTTATTCTTTTTTGCAGTACAACAATTTATGTAGCCTTATACAAATTGCTTCAAAGTTTAAGACAATAAAATAAAAAAGAACATAAAGGAAACTAAAATATATTTCCTTGTCAATACAAGTATCAGTAATAACTTAAAAAGATAGTTACACTAATTTTAAGTACAATAGCAATTTCAAATTAACATACGCATGCATGAAAAGTAAGGATTTACACATTTTTCTTAAAATACTTTAAACAATGGTTTGAACGAAAGTTAATTCTGCAAGCATAAAATAGCATAATGGAAAATAAAAAAAGGAAAATATTAAATTGAAACAAAAAATGCATTCCTTTAATGAGAAACCTAAGAGAAGGTTTTGATTCCACAGTAATAATTAGAAAAACTCACAAATTAAAAAAAAAGATTTGAAGTTTAACTCAGTGGTGAGCAGTCTTCGTTGAGCGTTGTGTGTATTCGACAAATGGGGCAAATACTACTTGTCTGAAGCCACTTTTGAATGCACTGAAAAAGTATGTTACAACTTAAATTAAGCACGACGCACAAAATTACAAACTGCTACTTACATCACTATGAAATGTGTGCCGACACTTTAAAAGTGTAGAGCCATTCATTCCATAGACTCCCAAACAAATGGTACAATAATCATCGCGCCCCTGTGAATTCCTTTTAACTACATTATTGTCCACTTTGGTCGATGTGCAGATAGTTGTTCTGCAAAAATATAACGATGAGTGTGAAAATAGGAAACGGAAGGCAAATCTTTTATAAATAAAAAATCAAATGTTTCGACTATTAAAATCATAATCATTAGGTGTTTCATAGCACTAAGTTAAAGGGAATGGATAGATAATAAAATAAGAGAAATTGAACAAGAAGCATATAATAGTAATACGAAAAAAATTTACAAGAAAATTAAAAAAGAAAACCAAACATACAGGGTGATTAAAATTCGAGTTTAAGCATGGGGATCTCGCTTATTATAGTAGCTAGAGTTCAGGTTTAAATTTGACAAAGTTGCTAAATTTTGTGCTCAATAATAATCTGAAGGGAAATTGGAAATATCTCAAACGGTATCCGACAAAATTAGGAAAAACCGGAAAATACGATTTTTGAAAATCGTCTGTAACTCCTTTGGAGTTTGAAATATTTCAAATGTGTTAAAACATTGCCCAAGCAACTTTTTAAGCCGAAACGGATGGTGGTCACGAATTTTTCCCAGATCGATTCGTTTTTGTTTTATGACAACCAACTTTGTTTTTTCTTATGGGCGCAATTTTTGCTATTTACACAATCTAATAGCATTTATTTTTCTGAATCCATTGATGTATCACATATGGTATTTTACTTCTTCTTTCATTGTCAAATTTAAAAAAAAAAGGTTTTAAACAACAACCATTATAAATCAAGTAGGACGGTCGCTGTAGTTTAAGTTGTTTCCATGACAACCAATCAACAAACTAAAAGTTTTAAAAGCCTGTTACTTGTCACATTAATGAATTCGTAAAAATGAATGCGAAATTTTGGTTATAACCATAATGGTATTTGATCTGTTTATTGAAAATATTTTCAGTATGACGACACTTGCAGAAATAACGGTAGTTGACGTCTACTTTCTTATTTCAAATACAATGGTCTATTTTTTATTGCGTCCTATATCCCTATAGCTAAGTGCAGTCATTTTCTAGATTTTTGGACTGTTTTGATTTTCATTGTGATGCTTAATATTATCCAACGCCGCCATTTTTGAAGAAAAAACGCTTAAATTTAGACCATGCCTAGAAGAAACTTTGGAGTACATTCTGGAATATTTGCAATCGATGCATTACTTACAGGGTGTCCAAAATTTAATTTTCTTCTACTACAACTTCAGACCACTAAAACTAGTTTTTTTCAAACACAATGTCCAAACTTTTTTTCATTTTCTAATGCAAAATTACATTCTGCATCAATCTGTATTAGCGTTTCCTATACCTGTCTGCAACAATTTTCGAATTATTAAGAATTTTTGATAAAGTTAAGAGAAATTGTAATTTATTTTTAAATAGGTAAGCCTTGGAAATGACAACAAATGCCAATATTAATAACTAGAAACCACTTTTATTGCGTTTGTCTGAAGTATCCATAAAAATGGAAAATCAAGAGTATTTAAATACGAATATTTTGAACTTATTTTATATTCATGAGGAATGTCATTGTTATTAAAAGAACTTGGCGTGTGTTCAGTGAGAGGTATCCTCATTTGACTGTAATGACCACACAAAAATTTCAATGAATAGAATCAATTTTTTTGCAATTTAGAAGAGTGAAATCTGCTAGTATTTGACATAAGCGTGTGACAAATAATAAAACTAACGAAGTTAACATCCTGGGATATTTTAATGATCATCCTCAGCGGTCAATTCGATTGGCCGCGCAAGACTCGGGTTTAACATACTATGTTGTACAAGCTACATTAAAAATGCACAACTATTCGTTCGCACTTTCAATAATCTTGTGATATCTATGAATGTAAAATAAATTCAAAATATTCGTGTTTGAATACTCTTGAATTTCCATTTTCATGGATACTTCAGACAAACGCAATAAAAGTGGTTTCTAGTTATTAATATTGGCATTTGTTGTCATTTCCAAGGCTTACTATTTAAAAATGTTGCAATTTTTCTTAACTTTATCAAAAATTCTTAATAAATCGAAAATTGTTGCAGATAGGTATAGGAAACGCTAATACAGATTGATGCAGAACGTAATTTTGCATTAGATAATGAAAACAAATTGGGGCATTGTATTTGAAAAAAACGAGTTTTAGTGGTCTGAAGTTGTATTAATAAAAAATTAAATTTTGGACACCCTGTAAGTGATGCATCGATTGCAAATATTCCAGGATGTACTACAAAGTTTCTTCTAGACATGGTCTAAATTTAAGCGTCTTTTCTTCAAAAATGGCGGCGTTAGATAATATTAAGCATCACGATGAAAATCAAAAAATTTTCAAAAAAGTCCAAAAATCTAGAAAATGACTGCACTTAGGTATAGGGAATGCTAATAAAAGTCCCTCTAAAATAACGTTTTAAATCCAAATACATACGCAATAAAAAATAGACCATTGCATTTGAAATAAGAAAGTAGACGTCAACTTCCGTTATTTCCAGAAGTGTCGCTGTCTTGAAAATATTTTCAATAAACACATCAGATGCCATTATGGTCATAACCAAAATTTCAGATCCATACCCTTTTTCATTCTTCATATATTTTTAAGTACCGGTCTCAATCAATCACCCTGTATATAAGTTAAAAACTTTACACTTTTTTCACTTTTTCTTATTGGGACACCCTTATTTTCGCGAACTATTTTTTAAGATTAACTTACTACAGTAATATACCTATTAATATTTTCTATTTCTTGTAACACCTCCTTTACGTTAGCCACAATTTCATCTCGTTTCATGCCGGAGAACTTTCCCTTACGTTCACGGTAAAGCTGGACAGCTTGCAATAATTTTTCTTCGCTAACCTCTGGAATACAATGTTTGATGTGCATAAGCAACAACGACTGAGACCCCATGGGTTTGGTAGCACGTTCCGTTTTATCACTGTTTAAACATACACTCGAATTTGTGAGCTCTCCGGACCGATTGGTATTGTTTTCAGAAACAACAGTCGGAGCGGTTGGAGGTCCAGGAGAATTCTCTTTTACGTTTAGTAGGGCTGCTGCTTCACTGAATGTACTGTTTGTCGAAGTAACACTTTTTATTTCTGAATTAGATGATTCGGGTAATGTGGATGATTCAGGCAATGAATCATCGGTAGTCACTAATTCCCTAACAAGATTAATATAGTGGTCGAGGTTTTTTTCTTCATCTCGTTTATGCACGATAAAAGAGAGCTGGTTCTTTCCATTACTTATATTTGTCTCGTTCCGTGAATTGCCTTGTGGAGAACCACTTTCTTTCGACTCCGATAGATTTTCATCTGAAGGACTAATATAGTTAAGTTCGTCTAAAACTTTTGAATTGTCTTGCAACTTTCGTGTAGTCGATTCTATACGAAATGGTTTTATTTCATAAGTGTCGTTGGTATCGTTTTCCTCTGTGTTTGCAGCTGGACTAAAACCAGATTCCGTGATTTCTTCAGATCTTTTAGTTGCTTCGAGTTGTTCTTCTTGGGTCACTTCATTATCAGATTCACTGGTCATGGACGAGTCATCTTTCGAATTATCAAAGGCAATTTCGCTCACGACAGGTGCAGCTGGCAAGTCCTTTTTTATATTTTCTAGTGCTTGTTGAGAGACAACAGGTGGATTGACAGGCGTAGAAAACGCCACAGGCACTACAAAAACAAGCAGTTAAGAGTCAGATCGAATATACAGTGTGTACAAAAAGTAACGTAAGGGGTCAATATCTCGTCTTGTGGTAACTTAACAAAAAAAAAAAAAAAACTACTAAAAGCTGGTTATTTACTACATGACCTTAAATTATTGTTAAATATACAGGGTGTTCCAAATTCGATGGGATTACATGGGTATCTCGCTTAACATTCAAAATGGAGAAACAATTAAATTACCAGTTTTTTGAGACAAACTCAGAATCGTTTTCAAAAATATTCTATTATTTACGGTTTTTGAGTTATTGGAAAAAAAGTGTTTTTTTTGTCATATTTATAATGTGTCATATCTCCGTTATACAGTAAATATCGAAAAAATGCATGGAGATTATTTTTAGATATTTTTGTATAAAATTTGATGATACGCTCGCCGTTCAAAAGTTATGACACAAACTTAGCTTTTTTTAAACTGAAGCTATAGCTGACTATAACTCATTTCAATTCCTTATTTTTTTCTCATTTCAAATATATAAGGGTTGATGTAGTTATGTTGAATAATATGCAAGGTATGATGTTTTTTTTTTTAACAGCAGGCTGTGAAAACAAAAAAAAACAAGGTGTAAAACCTTTTAAAACTCATATGCAGGGCCGGATTTAGACTTGATAAGGCCCTAAGCTATTTGAGATATGGGGCCCTTTATAAGTCCAGATATTATATGTCAGTGCCAAATATGATATATTTAAGTATATATGACAATTGCTCATTCGGACAATTTTTTTTGGGGGCCCCCAAGAAAGCTATAGCTTGTGTAGCTTATACGTAAATCCTGCACTGCTCATATGGTACATGTCACGAAGGTTTTTTAATTTGTTTTTGAGATAACCATTATAAATATTTGAACATGATAACAACAATATAGTCGGAATCAGCTGTTATGTATTTATTGTTGTTTATTTTGTGTTCAACCATTTACGTTTATCTAAAAAACAAATTTAAAAAACTTCGTAACTTGTACCAAATAAGTTTTAAAAGGTTTTACACTTTGTTTTTACAGCTTGTTAAAAAACTTTTAAAAATAAGTACATAAATCCTTATATATTTGGAATGAGAAAAAACAAGGATTAAATAGGATACAGCCAACTATAGTTTCTAATTTAAAAAAAGGAAGTTTGTGTCATAACTTTTTAACAGCGAGCGCAAACAATTATTTTCAGTACCATCAAATTTTACATAAAAATATATAAAAATAATCTTTATGACATATTTCGATATTTACAACATTAACGGATATGACACATTATTAATATGACAAAAAAACACTTTTTTTCTAATAACTCAAAAACAGAAAATGATAGAATATTTATGAAAACAGTTCTAAGTTCGTCTCAAAAAAACTGCAGCTTTTTGATAATTTAGCCGTTTCTCTATTTTAAATATTAAGCGAGATACCCATGAATTCCATCGAATTTAGCCCACCCTGTATAGTGTTTTGTTTTTGCACACTGATATGTAACATTGTTTTCTTAAATTGAACACGCTGTATATTTGGTATTTTTTAGGTGCAAAATTAAATTGTATTTTAAAAATGTATAGGGTTTTAAGTATCCAAAATCAATCGTTTTTATGTTATTGAAGTTTTTATAGAAATATTGACAGGACTCTAGAAAAATATTAATATTTCACAACTAAGTGATGTCAGAACGAATTCCTTTGAAACTATGTTGGACAATAGTGATTGCTGTCTAATTAAAATATAAAAATAATAAACAGGGTGTTTTTCTTATGTCCGCTCCAATTGGCTAAATTTTTTAAAATTGAAATCCCTTTATATTTTTGCATGTTCTTATCGATATTTTAATTAATTATCTTTAAAAACTATTGAGGATCAGTTATGAGTTATGTCTAAAATTAATATTTCTCGAGTTATTGCGTTTTTAATGTTTATTTTTGAGCGTCGACACAATATTTAAAAAAATAACACTAGTAGGCTTTGATAACATATCAAAAAATTGTTTTAAATGTCAATACAATGCTATTTTCACGTTTAAGCTTTTTGTTTTGCTTGATTATAAATTAATTTCAATTTAAAAAAAACATAATAATCAAAGTTGTTCGAGCTACATAAAAGTGTTTTAAAGTTTTATTTTTTGGGCCAATATAAAAAAGCTACTAAGAACATAAATATTGCATGTTATTATTTTGTTTTTATATAAATATACCTACCTGAAAGTGCACACCTAATATTTAGAGCTATTATTATTATTAATCTACTGCTCCTATAAACTACAAACTTCGATAAGTCATAGGTCTGTTAAAATATACCGTTTTTTTTTTTACACTAATCCTATAAATAATGTTTGTGACCTTTTATGTAACCACGGTCTACTACACAGGTTAGGAAGCCTGTCAAAAAATCTGGAACTTTTTGACATAAATTTCCGCTAGGTGGCGATAAGTCTAAGAACCATTCGCCATAAAAATCCGTTAGATGGCGATTAAGTTTAAGAATACATTTTGAACAAAACTGACTTAAAAATTCGGTTAAAACATTTTTATATACATCATCTGATTGATTACATTTGAATTTTTTAAGCAAAAGCTTATAAATCTTGCTGACTGTCAAAATCTTGTGCACGAACCGGTTCTTAGACTTATCGCCATCTAGCGATAATTTATGGCGAACGGTTCTTAGACTTATCTCCATCTGTGGGATAATTTACGGAACTAGTTACCGGCCTCAGTCGGTTTTATGTGGGAGTTTCCTAACCTATGTAGTAGACCATGATGTAACACAAAGAAATTTATTTATTTAAATAAATGAGACATTTAAAACTAATTTTCGAGATATTTCCAAAGCCCACTAGTTCAATTTTATTTAATAGTTTATTTGTGTACGAAAATTATGAAAACTAGAGAAATATGATTTTAGACATAATTGACCTCCAATGCTTTTTTAAGATAATTAAATTATCAACAAGAACATGTAAAAATATATAGAGGATTCCATTTAAAAAAATTGACCTATTTGTGTTTGAAGTTTAGCCTATTGGACCGGGCATAAGAAACACGCTGTGTATTATTTTAAAATTTTAACTAGTCAGATCACTATTTTTAACTAAAGTATCAAAGGAATTCGTTCTGAAATTGCCAAATTGTGAAACATTAATATTTTTTTAGAGCCCTGTTTCTGTCAATATTTTCATAAAAACTTAAATAATTCAAAAAATATTAATTAAGGATTCAAAACCCTTCCAAGGTTTTTAAAAGAGAATTAAATTCTGCATCTACATATACAAAATATATAGCGTGTTCTATTTAAAAAAACAAAGTTACGCATGTACGCAAAAACAAAACACTGTGTATAGTTGAAAACAATATTTGGTTATGTATAAATGACACAAACAATTTTGATTCAAAACTTTTTTTTTGCAAAATTATCACAATATGAGATATTGACGCGTTACGTTATATTTTGCACACACTGTAGGCTGATTTGGTATGTTTGTTACTACATTAAATTATATTTTAAATACCTGGTTGTGATTTAACTGGATAGGAGCGTTGGTATATAACGGTTGGCGAATAATTGGTTGGATATGAAAATGTTGTCTGCGAATATGGTACTTGCTGTTGCCTGCATTTAAACTTCATTAGTTGTACACCAAAAATTTTAATTTCTTCAACTCACCATGCAGGATATGCTTGTTGAATATACGGTTGCACTGCAGGCATTTGTTTATCAATTATTTTGAAAATAATTGGTAAAAAATTATCATGAAAAATGTCTCCAGGTTCGAATAAGTGATCGCATAGTCGAGGCGGATCGATAATTAAATTGTTATCAGCATTTTGTACTTCATTGTAATACTTCTGCAAAAAAATATTATTGTTTCCATGGATATAGTTGGTTTCAAAAACCAATTTAACTTACATCCAAAGTTATGTTATAGTCGTTCACTCTTTGCAGTTCCCTGCTCCATAGATTTAAACTGCATTTATAATCGTTTAAAGTTGGTATGCTGTTAGCTGTTAAATATGGAACAATTTTATTTAAATCGTCAATCATTGACTTGCACCTTTTTTGCTGTCTACGATAATTGCATAAATTAAAAATACCATTACAAATCTACAAAATATGTCACTCACTTGGTAAGGATGGATTTCTGTAAACATAAGTCTCTTTTGTTTTGGTGGTTTATAAAATTTTGTAAATAATTAATTTTTGCTGTATTTTTTTGGTGTCGTTGTTCTAGATCATCAATTTTTGCTCTAAAAAAATATACATCATTGCTTTGTTTGTGCGATACAGATAAAAATGGATAATAATTTTTCCCCGTTCTAATTGTGAACAAGTCGATCCTTCAAAGTTTTTCTTTTAAATCTATAAATGCGTCTCTCGGTTGCCAAATCGATTAACTCCACAAAACAAAAGGTAGAGAAAATTAATTAAATAGTATGCAGTTCTTTAACAGAATTTTAAAAAAATAATTAAATTCAAATAAACATTGTAGTATGTATTACTACAGGTGTATTTTTTAATCTAACAACGTATAAAATGCATAAAATAGTAGATACCAGAAATAATTGTTTTTCTTAAAAAAAAATTGTTTATTATTCGACGGCCAAAAAAATTTTTGTCATCTAGTGGCACTAATTTCAACTATTAAGAAAATTTATTTTAAATCTAAAAAGTTAAGCATCAAGTGTTTTGGCACAAACATTTTTTAAAAATTGAAAAGTGGTTTAACCAATTTGGCCTGTGGGCCGCTCAAATGTTCCCAGAAATATATCTTTATTGTGGCAGTTTAAATATTTTTTTTACTACTGCACTTCGTAAGTTACCCACATAAATCCCATTAAAATTTCGCTCGTATATGCAATGTTTTTTGAGACACTTTGAAAGTATTAAAAAAATTGCCACGATTCACAAACGTTGAGAAAATAAATCTCAAAACATTAAACATTAGTTTTTAAAGTTTACATTGAATTTCTAACATTAACTAAAATTAATCTGCATACAGGGTGTCCCAGTAATCGTGAATATTTAAATGTTTTGTTGTTTGTTAGGGGCAATACAAATTTGAAATCTGCGCTTTGTAGATAATAATGTTTTCCTAAGCATATTACTTTTTGTTTGATAAAATGTTCTGAAAACAGCCAATCTCAAAAAGACAGTTAATTACAATTATTGATGAATTCAAAATAGCTATTTTTGTACAGTTCATGTATTAGAAAGAAATATGCTTAGAAAAACATTATTATCTACAAAGTGTAGATCTCAAATTGCCCATGGAGAGTGGACTACACTTTAAACGCATATTATACAGTGTGTCCAAAAGTAATGGAATATGCTATATATCTCAGTAAATATCTACTTTAGGGAAAAATGTTTTGAATAAAAGTTGTTTGGTACTTAGTTTTCCATCATAAGACAAAATTTAAATATATTTTTTCGAATAACAAATGCGCAATGAAAAACAATTGAATTTTTTTAAATGGCATGGTACCCCTATACTATACTCATTTAATAGAGAGTTTTTCTCTTTTTAATGATGGGGTCACCTTAAAAATTAAGTTTATGCTAAGAGACCGGAGAATATCGAAAATTTAAAAGATCGTATTAGAGAAATTACACCTGAAATGGTTGGGAATGTTATAAACGGGTTTAAAAACCGAGTTTATCATTGCCAAGCTGTAAATGGTTCAAAGTTTGAACACTTATTGTAGATTTCGTCAAAAAAATTTAGTTCTTATGATGTTTTTGTTAGAAATAAATACTAATCAATTAAAATAATTTTTGCATTTTTCTCAAAAAGTTGCTTAAGTAAGGGTACTAAAGTTTTGCATCATTGAAAAGAGAAAAAATTCTCTATCAAATGAGTATAATATAGGGGTACCTTGTCATTTAAAAAAATGTAATTGTTTTTCATTGTGCTTTTGTTAATCATGCAGCCAATACGCGACATAAAAAGAACCTAAAACCCGATTGTTTCAAATATACCTACCTTCAAAAAAACGTTGCCTCCACAATTATTGCTATATATAATAAATTTAACACATCACCTGAGAGTATAATAAATCTTCCCACCCGCGAATTGAAGAAGAAATTAAGAAAAGTTCTGATTTCTAAAGCTTACTATGGAGTAAGCGAATATTTAAATGATGCTGACTTTATAAAATGTTATATTTAAATATAATTTTTCTGTGTTTTTTCCTTTTTATTAACTATGTATATTATTTGTAATGTACGTAAATTATTATTGTGACAAGTTCTACACCTTTTTTGGGATATTCAGAACAAATAAAGATTATTATTATTATTATTATTCGCAAAAAAATAAATTTAAATTTGGTCTTATGGTGGAAAACTAAGTACCAAACAACTTTTATACTAAACATTTTTTCCTAAAGTGGACATTTACTGAGATATATAGCATATTCCATTACTTTTGGACACACTGTATAATTTAAATTCAACAGTAATAGTAATTAAAAAATCATAGGTTATTATGAAATGTAAATAATATCTCAAATTATTTAAGTATTTTTGTGTTTTGTTATGTACAGCTACTTTATGTATGGGATGTTTTGTTTTGCTTTTCCATGGCCACTTTGATTTAACTTAATAAATACAATAATATTGTAATAACTTAGTTACTTTTAAAGATTAACCTAACAACGAGAAACAATTTTTTTTTAATGGTGTCACAAGTCACTGCCAACTACGACCTCTATTTAAATTAAGAAAGTTGATATTAAAATAACAAAAACAAATGAAGACAGATAAAATTTATTAACAAATTTTAAATCTACACAAAAAGCTGTCCTATTAATGTCCAAAATATTTTGAGTATGATGTCAAACAAGCAAGTTATAAGCAAAAATCGAAAACATCAGTTTTTTGTTTTTTATCAATAGCGAAAAAACTATTAATTTTTTTTATAGAATAGTTGCTAGCAAGTCAGATCATTTTAACTCATTTAACCAACTCTGTATCTCTTACTGTTTAAAAGATCCCCAAGCTGTTCACGATAACTGGGACACCCTGTATACGAGAGGGTATTGATAAATAGTTGGCCCTGGTCATGTCTAATTAACAAAAGCTAATGTTGTTACCATGGAATCGCTTCCATGTACTCGCACAAACAAGAACAAATGCAAAGATCAAAAAGTGCAGTTGTTTTCGAATTGCGATTTTTCTACAAAACCATGTTCAAATTTGAATTTTGACAAAAGAGCCATTTAGTGATCAAATATCTTTTACGAAGAGTTTGCAGGTATGTTTTCCTTTTGGGCTAGACCCAAAACTTATCAACACCCCCTCGTAGCTGCAAAAAATGTTACTAAAACAAAATAACGGCAAAGCACACTTACGATAACGTTTCATTTTGAACTTCCAATTTGATGCCATTTATATTCATTATTTGCTCCGTCAACATGAGCTGCTTTTCGTTCTCCACTGCTGCACTATATTTGCCGAATATTTTATCTTCTAACTGTTGAATCTGAAACGGTAACATATAAAATTGTAAAGAGGCAATTAATTTTATTAGCCACGAGTATAAGAAACATTAATAAAAACAACGCACTTTTTCAATTCCCATTTTGGACACTTCACGAATATTTTTATCAATGCTCAGCAGTAATTTCTTCAAGATTAAGAGCTCTTGATTTTCGTCAGTAATAAATGTTCTACATTGGGCCTGACCAGATGTTTTCATTTCTGTTTGAACGGGCTTGTCCGGCAACAATGTTGCCGCAACACTGCTACTATGACTACTATGTGAATTTAAACGCTAAAATGAACGTTTTTAAAAACACAATAAAACATAAAATATAATAAACTCACTGATTTAGGAATATATTCTGGACTATAAGGAGATAAATGATTCGAATTCCATGTTTTAGTAACATCAACTGCCTTTTGGTTCGGTACCGACTCAACATTTTTAATCGTGGATAATGGCACATCTAAGCTGGTATGAGAATTAAAATTTACTGATCGTGATGTTTCTGATGAATCCGACTCAGAAAAATCTAAAACGTAATTCATGTCGTCCTATTTAATATGCAATAATATTTTTTGTTATACACTTAGTCAGGGCCGGTCAAGCAGGGGGTGCAGTGCAATGCACCCGGGCCCCCGACGTAGAGGGCCCCAAAACGGCAATCGATAAAAAATAATTTATCAGTTGTAATTAAAAGAAAACTTTCAAAATAAAAATTAAAAACTAATGAGAACTAACAGTTGTTTAAAACAGTGGATAAAAAGGGCAGGAACAGTTCAAATTGTACAGGCCATAATATCGGTTTTGAAATGAAAAGCGAAAATAAAGAAATTAAAACAAAATATACACAACAGGATAATAATAAATTATTAGCTTCAAAGACATGACAGAAGCAGCTTTTTTACTTATAAAGTCAGAGCAACATGTACATTTAAAAATATTGAATTCGATAAATCATTAAGATAAAGTAAATAATTTTTTAAGGAAGTGCAAAAATGCCTATGCATCGTATATGTAAAATAAAAACTTTTTTTCGATGAGATAGGTACTGGTGAAACTTTAGATGTTCTGTAACAGGTCATTAGATTTTTTTTGTTTTGTGCCCTAATCGACACCTTGATTTCTCAAATAGACGAACGATTTAAGTCAGTTCCTTAAATTTTACAAAATTATAAAATATTGATTTTTTTGTTAAAGAAACTTGCTCGCCTGAACTGTTGTAAAAATATGTAAATAAGTTTTACAAAAAAATTTTGGATGTTTTAAATGAGAAAGAAGTTACAAACGAAGTTTTTAAATATTAAATATAATAGAATAAAAATCCTTATTTAATATCAAACCACTAACCTGCTTTAATTTACCAAAACAACTATGTATTATTAAGTTTTCCCCAACATTTACAATGCACTTGGAATTTATTTAACACTTCTGGTCACTGTGGTGAGTGCAAAACGTGCGTCTAGTAAATTAAAATTATTTAAAACATACCTCAGATGTACAATGTCTCAAGAGAAACGTAATTTTTTAGCAATATTATTCATCGAAAAAAAAAAAAACAAGTTACAATGAGAAACTTTGAAGATATAAATGAAAAGTGGGCTGTTCAATGTCTCATAAAATTTAAAAAAAAATTAAATTATTGTGGTTTTATTGTGTTTTAATAAAAACTTATTGTTGTTAATAAACTTATTATGCACTGCAGTAAATACCAACCCGAAATATTGGATATAGGAACGTTTATATCTGATAATTCAAATTTCATTAGTTAAATGTAAAAATTTTCCAAATAAAATTTTTATAGAAGGTCCCAAAACAAATTATTGCACCCGGGCCCCGACATATAGATGACCGGCCCTGCACTTACTAAGTGATTAAAAAATAGTTTATTGTATGCATTAAGGCTGTTCCACTATTAATTAATTTAGGCTTTTTCAATGAAACTAAACACTTACAATATTCAGAAATTTTTGCATTGTCTGATTGACCTCCAATTATTATGTCACCATCAGAACTGTCCTCGTCAAGTTTATGAACTTTTGAATAAACTTCTTTACGGTCAGCAACAACGGTTCTTTTATTTGCTCTGTGTAAAACAATTTAAATATAATCATGAGTGACAATTAAAGTCCCTATTCAATTCAATGATCACCAATTTTAATCTTCAATCTCAACACTCCCAAATTCGTCAATCCTACGTCTCAGAAAGACACTTCAGAATAAAGCAAGAACCTTATTCAGAACTTAAAGAAATTAAAGCAGGGGTTCCACAAGGAAGCGTACTAGGTCCGGTTCTATACCTATTGTATACTTGTGATTTTCCAAAGTTGGAAAACAATACTATAGCAACCTTTGCCGACGACACGGCTATTTTAGCAGTAGGAAGAAACAATATAGAATCATCCGAGAAATTACAAGCAACTGCCAATCAGATCAACAACTGGACAAAAACATGGCGTATAAAGTTAAATGAATCTAAGTCAGTACATGTCAATTTTACCAACAAGAGAATTGAACATGTACCAACCAACTTAAATAATAAACAAATTCCATCTTCCAACACAGCAAAATACTTAGGTATGTATGTCAAGAAAAAGGAAAGAAATAGGTATCAAATATAAAAAAATTTACTGGCTAATCGAGAGGAATTCCTCTCTGTCCCTACATAATAAACTTTTGCTTTACAAGCAAATTTTAAAGCCTGTATGGACATATGGGATACAGCTATAGGGATGCAACAAACAGAGTAATATTCAGATCATCCAAAGATTTCGAGAACAAAATACTAAGAAACATCGCCGATGCACCTTGGTATTGCATAAAAAGTGACATACATCGGGACCTGAACATGGACACTGTAATTAACATCATTAAAAAGTTTGCCAAGAGCCACGAAGAAAGGCTCCATCAACATGTAAATGTCGAGGCGATCCAGCTCCTGGACACTACAGGATTAGTAAGAAGACTTAAAAGAATTAAACCTTTTGAGTTAGTTTAAGCAAAAGTTTAAAAGCAGAGACTGTGCTGTAGTGTGCACTTTAATAATTAGTGTACTTATATATTAGCAAACTAAGGACTACTATTGGGTAAACCTTAGACTAAGTTTGAACATTATTAATTTAGATTAGAATTAAACTGCTCATAAGTCTCTAAGACCAGATTGCATTGCTATAAACACTATAAAGCTAAGGCCGCACTGCGGGATTTTTTGCTGGAGGGTAGATGGTAGATACACGCCGTCGCCTGGCGACAACCCAGGCGCATTGTTTCACAACAAATTGTCGCCAGGCGACGGCGTGTATCTACCATCTACCCTCCAGCCAACCCTCCCGCAGTGCGGCTTTAGCTGCAGAGTTTAAATTTTTAAAAAATAATCTCAACACATTTATAGAATTCTTGTTAACTTTTGAAATTAACCCGTACAATTAATGAAAATAACTTACAAATGCTTATTTTCTTCAGTCTCAGTATTAACCATTATATTTGCTTTGTAGAGATATAAATTCTGGAATGATTCTATCATTGATTGCAATATCAATGAATCGCTTTCTGGAATCCGTTGCTCAGTTCCTGGCCAATTTAAATTACTTGATAATTTTAAATCTTTAGCTGCTTCTAAACCACGCTCTGCACATTCTTGTGCAACATCAAACCTGTAAGTTACGGACGATTTAGTTAATATTCTCAAAAGCTACTAACTTTATACCTTTTTAATGCATAAAATAATTTGGACGTCATGTAATGTATAGCTGGAAATATTTCTACAAATGATATGCAAGACGTTAATGCTTTGTGAGCTTTTTGTATGTACACATCTTCATTTACGTTTATACAGGCACAGCTTAATGAATAATTTATGATGCACAAGTCTAAATCTGTTAAATTGCATTCATTACGATAACGTTCGTCTTTAACAATTTCCAGGGCTTGTTCATACATTTTTACTGCATTAATGTAGTTGCATGCTATAAGACTTTCAGATGCACTTTTAACCAGATTTGAAAACCGTTGCCTTTTAATGCACAACATGTCAGCTAGTGAATTACTGCTGTAATATTGAGCAAGTGGATCCATTTTTACGATCTTAATAATAAATTACAAAGTCGCACGTTACACATTTGTCAGCACAAAAGTTTACCAAGTAGTGAACGTTTTTGAAACATTAAGGGATATTTGAACTAATTCCTAAATGTTTTGGAGCTACTAGTTCGCATATAACCTACTATTTAAACGTACAGTATGTTGCAAAAATTAGGATACGTTAAAATTTGGGCTTGCTCTCTCTTCTATTAAAATCATGTTGAAATGTATACCGAATAAAATACTTAAGAAGTCATGTACAAAAGTCTTTAAAAAACAATTTAAAGATTTTTTTGCACATTTAAAAAAAATTATACAGAGGTCTCATCTCATGGTCTCAATAAGAACAAGAACTCCCCAGCCCTCCAACTTATTTTTTTTAAGTGATAGAGCTTTGGTGTTCATCACAAAATATTAAGAGGATGGTTGGTTGCAATTTTAAATGGTATTGAATTTCATACGAAATTAATTGTTTTTAGTACTTTTCATTTCATGGTTTATTTTTTCCTTTCAAGAGCGTAATTTTTTAAAAATACGTCATTTTGAAACTCTTGAAATTTTTTATCACATCATGATATACAATCGTTTCCCAGAAAGTTTTTTTGTACTAAAAGATCAAATATTAAGTCAACTAAAGTAACTTGAAAAATAATTATAACAACAAAGAGTAACGAAAAGTCATTTAAAGTCTATATATATAGAAGAGCTTGTTTGTTCGCTATAGAATCCTAGGTCCGTTGACCGATCGGGACCAAATTTTGCACAGTTACTATTTAGGACCTTGCAGATCTAACGCCAAACTTTAAGTACAAGCACATATTACCAATTTAAAAAAAAAAAATTACTTGGACGGGATTCGATCTTACGTCGGCAAATACCTGGTCAAAACACGATACGGCGCGGTGTATTTCTCAAGTAAAGATTGTTTTGTATACAATTAGTAATAAATGTACATGAAGTATTATTTTTATTAGTACATTTTTAATTGAAACAAGACGAAAGAAAATACATTTGAGTTATTATTCAATTTTTAAGCAATAAATAGTTATTTTTTAATGAATTATAAGAAAATGGAAAGATGATTGATCAGAGTATGTCATTTGTGTATGATTTGGAATTATTGGGCGTATTCAAGTTAAAAAAGTAATTAAAATTGTAATCGCCCGTGCAACGCCGGGTAAATCATCTTGTCTTTGATAAAATATAGTAGTAAAAGATATTAATAATATAGACATAATAAACAGAACGAAGCATCAAATGTTTTTTTAAATCTGGTTTATTTTGCTTTGGCATGTTTTTGCTGCTATGGCTAATCCACAGAACATAGACTAATCACCGAAGTGAGGGGTAAGGGAACAAGGATAAGGTGGGTAAGGGTAGAAGGGTAGATGGAAGTACTATCACAGCATTTGCCTATAGTAGGTAGGCACGAAACCCCTACAATGACAGGCAGCCTCGGGATTCGAACCCACGATCTCCCGATTACTCGCTAGGCTGCCATCCACCGAGCAAATGTTATATATTCAAATACACACATTTGGTTACATTACAGTTGCTTTAAATATTGTCCTATATAATTAAGAAATAACAACGACTTACAATTTTTATTAATCTCAAATTATTGGTTCGAGTAACATTTTGGTGGATTTACTTTTATTACTTTGTTTGTACAGGGTTTTAGATTTCTGTAAAATGCGTAAACACATTCAGGGAAATTCTTGTTTATCCACAAAGTAGACTGAATTTCAAACTCTTATCTTCTTAATTATTTACACATACTATTTAACAATACATAGCTACTTAAAATGACTTCGTTAATTTATGAACTAAAACTGATAAGGCGTAAAATTGCCTTGTTAAAAAAATAAAAACGCTTACTAAAGAAATGTTTGCGAACATCGCAATTTCGTCTTACAAATATATTTAGAATTGCCATTAGGATTCTAACAAAATTTACGAAACAACATGCAAAAACTATTCGTTTTGTTGTGTTGTGTTATAACCGTTTCTTCATGGCAAATTGATTACTTCTCACTTGGAAAAGAGGTTTTCAAAAACTACGTAACTCGAGTTTTGGAAAATAGTGGAAATGAAACTGAGTGTGTTGCTGATTTAAAAACATACATAACGAATTTAACAAATTCTGAAAAATGGGCGATGCAAAGTAAGTTATTTATTAAACTTATAAAGGCTAAATTACTTAAAACCGATTTTTTTAAAACAAAATTATTGTCACACCGATTTTAAACAAATAAGTTTAAAATTTCCCTTAATCATTTATTTAAAAAATAAACAGTTAAGTTTTTAACGTTATTTTCTTAAACTATCTGGCTTGTTCTAGCTTGGGCTTGACAAATAAAGACTTTTCTTCTTTTCTTAGTGTTCGATGCAACAGCAAAACTTCAACCTGGCCTTTATACTGGAAATGTAATACAAACTGGCAATTTTGACCAATGTTTACCAATCAAACATGCGTTTATAGATAGAGAAATAAAAGCACAATATTGTACTGCAGTTGTAACACCCAGTGCAAAACATGGAGCTGAACTTCGTACCCTGCTTAGTGCAGAAACAGTACGTATTCAAAAGCAAATCACTAATGGAACTTAAATTATTGTTATAAATATTAACGTTTAAAAAAAACTATGAATACAAAAAAGTTATAAATTTTTAATAACGTAAATATGTACATTTATTTACTTTTTCCTAATAATTTTACAAACATCAAAAATATGAAGGGGGCGATCCCTACTATCATTTGTTTATGGCCCCTGCGAGGACAAACTCAAAAAACTATTTTAAATAATTTTATAAATCTAATCTTAAAATTTTAGGTTACAACTTCAGTAGGAGTAAACAATTCAAAAGTAACTAATGTGGTTGATATCGTAAAAATGTCTTGGGGTTTTTGTCTTCCAGTTTCATGCTCAACAGAGGAGCTAAATCGTTTATGGAAATATGCGGAAGACCAATATGAATTTAAGTTTCACGTAAAGTTTAATGATAAAATGTGTACTAATCTCGAAAAAAGGAATGACTTGGCCCCTGTAGAAATTGCCACTATGTAAGTGTTGCCATTAAGTTATTTTATACTGAAAATTATTAAATATTCACATAATGCGTATTTCTTTCAAAGCTAAAATAGAAAAAAAATAGCACACAATTTGTTGGAACTTGGAGATCATAGGATACACAATCTAAAATTATTTTCAGCTATACAGAGTGTTTGGTTTCTGTGCACCGATTGGTAGCTTTTTTACTTTAATACAACACCCTGTTTATTTTTAATTTTTTGGATTCCAAATTGATTCTGTTTAAAAATGTAAAAGGTTTTATGTACATAAAATCAATATATTTTTTTTATTATTTACGTTTTTTTGAAAATATTGACTTTTTAGATTTTAAGTCTGCATCAGATTTCAAACTTAGTCCCATTTTAACCAACTTTGTTGATTCTTACTCGACTCTTAAGACTCCCCATGAAACGATTAAGACTTAGCCTTCGCCCTTAGCTAAAGTTTTTATTTCTTACATAATATTAAAATGTTTATATTTTTGTAGGATTGGTTTGGGTGTTGTATTATTTATTGTATTAATTAGTACTCTTTACGATCTATTAATATTTCAAAAACGAAAAGGTAAGCATTGTGTATTTACAAAAAGCAACACTCTTATGCAAACTGAAAAATTTTAGATACCAGCGAGGAATATAATGTTTTAATGGCATTTTCTTTATACACCAACGCTCAAAAACTGCTTTCTACAAACCAGCGAGAAGGGACAATAACGTGTTTGTCAGGAATCCGTGCAATTAGTATGATGTGGATTATTTTGGGACATAGGTTTGTTGCAAATGCTATGGCTCCCAACATAAACGCCATTTATCTTTTTGAGGTATTACAATTGTTAAGTAAAAAATGTTTGAATTGTGCAGTACACATAATTTCTATCTTTGATTTTGAAGCAAAAAAACAAATTAAATTATCACCTTGCTACATATTTTCACCAATAATTGCTTCGAATAGATTGACTAAATATTGTTTGAATCAAAATTTTAGGAGCCACTTTTGTATTGAAAGAAGTTTTATTTTATTTTATAGATGAGTTTAACTGAAAATCACTTATCTAAATTATTAAGAATCTTTTATAGAAATACTAGACTAGTTTCGAGACTCCTGTCTTTTCATCTTTTAATGTTTATCTGAAAATTTCCTTCACCTATCAAATTTGCGTTTTCAACCAATCACGTATCTTAAATCTTCTAGGCTAGAGACTAAAGACTATCAATATGAGCATTATCACACGGTAATAATTTTACATTCCGCTGCCAGACGTTGATCCTCCTGTCAAATTTGCTTTTTCGACCAATAACAAAGTCAGATTTCCCAGAAAAGACCAATAAACATAATCATACACTGATAATATCCTTTTCGCAATTAACAGATTTTCATGCGTTTATTGGACGTTTCTAAGAAATCTGAGTTTGTGATTGGTTGAAAATACAAATTTGGAGAGGGAATTAAATATTTTGGTCTTGATAATTTTTTGACGAATTTCGGCGACCAGTAGCGTTACTTTAATATAGATTAAACCACACCTCTGACGCACCACTCTGACAGTACGTGTAAAATCTGACAACATACATTTAATTTGACAGGTAGGTTAGGTGAAGGAAATTTTCTGACAAAATATAACTCGTGCATTGCAAATAATCTATAATTTTTGACAAATCTTCACTTATGCCAGTTGAATCAGAAAAAATTTTTTTCAGCTCCACTTGCATTCGGGCATATTTACCAAAAATTATCGATAATTTTCAATGCACTTGTTATATCACTACTGATAATTGTTTTGCTATAATTTTCTTTACGTAATATTTTTACTTTATCAAAATCTATTGAATGTTTTGTGTTGCTTCTGGTTCTTCTACATCAACAAAATAATGATCTAAAGTGTATTAATTTTTATAGTAATCTTCGAAAAACATTATTTTAATTAGCGTCCATGTTTTGTCATTAAATTTTACATCATCACATTTTAGTGGCAAAAAAAAATTGAAAATACCTTTATCGTTGGAGCAATGGCATCTGTGGATACATTCTTCTTTTTGGGTGGTTTTTTGGTCGTTTACGTAGTTTTGTTAGCTAGGAGCCTTGGTTTTAAAGTGACCATCTTTAGATTCTACTTAAATCGACTTTTTAGGTGAGTTAAATTTAAGAATAAATTAATCTACGTTTTTAATTCTTCAACTGTAAAAATAAACGACCGTTTGAACGATAGTTGTGTATTTTTATTTGTGTCTATATTGTAATATATCGTTTGGTCATACAGGGATGCGCAAAAATATGGAAACAGACAAATATCTAGAATACTATTGCAGATATAACAATGAAATTTTGTATCTGAGCGTTATTGTATTTTTCGGATTCGATGAAAATATTAAGGTTGCAATACTACTTCCGGTTCAACCGGAAACGGACTCAAACTTTGAAATTTCAAGTAGAACATCCCGTATATTTTTACATTTTTGGATTCCTCTTAAAATATACTTAAAAAAATGTAAAAGGTTATATGGGTCAAAAGTCAACCGTTTTCGTAAAATTGACATTTTTATGAAAATTATGAGCGATACAGCACTTTCAATTGTATTTAACATTTGTTGTAAAAAGGCAGTAGAATTTCGTTTGAAAATTAGATTAACAATATATTAATTTACAATTTGCGCTAGCTACATTTAAAAAATATTATACAGGGTGTTTTACACGCATGGTCAAACTTGTGAAACCTTAAACCTCGATAACTTATTTTTCTTAAATATGTCATAACTGGGGCCGACTCGTCTAAGATGAATAACGAGAGAATAATATGAAAAGTAATTTATTGTAAAAGAAACTAAATTAACGATACATCCTAATGATGTACCTTATCAGCTACTCCCGTCTTAAACATATCTTTTCTTGTACGTTCGCAAGTTGAACTCCCTTGACCGTGTAATTCAATGCAAAGTTGCAAGAATGTGCAAATTCAGGAAAAACTAAACTAAGCATAGAATTATGTGTTGTTAAGTTCATTTATAACGTAAAATAGAAACGAAACATTTTAATCATTTATGACAAATACAACACACTATATGTTTTTACATAGTGTTGTTGAAAATTTGATTGTCTTTCAAAAACATTAACCTTGTTTTATATAACCTCATACATTTTTTAAAGTATATTTTAAGAGGAATCAAAAAATATAAAAATATACAGGATGTTCTACTTAAACTTTCAAAGTTTGAGTCCGTTTCCGGTTGAACCGGAAGTCGTATTGCAACCCTAATATTTTCGTCGAATCCGAAAACTATTATAACGCTCAGATACAAAATTTCATTGTTATATCTGCAATAGTGTTCTATATATTTGTCTGTTTCCATACTTTTGCGCATCCCTATATATTTAAGCTCATCGATATATATATGTTGTAATTTGTAAAGTGCGGAATTGCAAATAAAACCACAAATGTTTTTACAGGCTGGTGCCTGCGTTATTCGCAACAGTTTTTCTGTATATGGGTGTATTAAGCCGTTTGGGAGATGGACCATATTGGCCAATGATATCTTCACTTTTCAAAAATGATTGTATGGATCATTGGTGGAGTACACTCTTGTTCGTACAAAATTATCTACATCCTATACAAATGGTATGAGTACTTACTATTGAAAATAAAACTGTCGTTAATCTTGTTTTTACTTAACTGAAATAGTTTTGTATTAAATGCTTTACCATAACGTTTACAGTGTGTACATCAAACATATTACATCGCGATAGACACGCAGCTCTATGTCTTTGCACCCCTTATTATTTGTGCATTAGTGCGTTGGACGAAGCGCACAATAGCTGGTCTTGTTACATTGATTATATTATCCGCTGTTGTTGCATTTGGTGTCACTTGGATATTCGATCTGAACGATGCCTACGCTACGTAAGTACTGCGAAACTCTCGGTTCAACGGATTAATCCGCTAAATCGAGGTTTTACTGTGTACAAGGCGTACCACTTAATGCGGGCCACTACAGAGATTTAATTTATAGCGATATTCAGATGTTCAGAAATTACCTAATTAATTTAATACAAAGTTCAAACTAAAGTCGATTGGAACCTAGTATATTACTTCCTCTAGAAACAATTTTTAAATGAAGTCGCAAAAGTTAAATTTTTTTCTTTTATGTTTTTTTTTCATAATGTAGCTACAAATTGAAGTCTATAAAATGTAACGTTTTGCCCTTTTAACCGAATCTCCATCTCTTATACTAAGCGAGATGTCCATAGTGACCCGATTGAAGTGGTACACTCTGTACCTACAGGGTGGTCCAAATTCAATGGGATTGTACGGGTTTCTCGCTTAATATTTAAGATAGAGATACGGTTAAACTACTAAAAATGTGCAGTTTTTTGAGACAAACTCGGAATCGTTTTTAAAAATATTGTATAATTTCCGGTTTTTGAGTTATTAGAAAAAAAGTGATTTTTTTGTTATATTTATAATGTGTCATATCTCCCTTATTGTTGTAAATATCAAAAAAATGTATGGAGATTATTTTAAGATGTTTTTATGTAGAATTCGATTATACTAAAAAAACAATTTTACGCTCGCTCTTAAAAAGATATGACACAAATTTACCTTTTGTTTTAATGGAAGCTATAGTTGGCTATTTAAATTCCTTATTTCTTTATTATTTCAAATATATAAGGACTGATGTTATTTATTTCTAATAATACACAAGTTACACAGTATTTTTAATTAAAAAAAAACAGGTTGTGAAAAAAAAAAAAAAACAAAGGTATGAAACCTTTTAAAACGCATGTGGTACAAGTCATAAAGGGTTTTCAATTTGTTGTTGTGATAAACATCATAAATTTTTGAAAAATAATATAAACAACTGCTGATTCCGACTATATTTTTGTTATCGTATGTTCAAATATTTATAATGTTTATCTCAACAACAAATTAAAAATTCTTCGTAACTTGTACCACACGAGTTTTAAAAGGTTTTACCACTTGTTTTTTTTTCACAGCCTACTTTGTTTTTCTAAATAATAAAAAATCTTCGTAACTTGCGTATTATTGAAAATATATCTACTATATCAACCCTTATACATATATTTTGAATGACAAAAAATAAGGAATTTAAATAGGTCATAGCCAACCATAGTTTCTATTTAAAAAAAGGTAGGTTTATGTCATAACTTTTTAACGGCGAGCGTAAAATATTTTTTTTGTATAATAGAAAATTACATAAAAATATATAAAAATAATCTTCATAATTTTTTTCGATATTTACAACAATAACGGAGATATGACTCATTATAAATATGACAAAAAAAACTTTTTTCTAATAACTCAACAACCGAAAATGAAAGAATATTTTTGAAAACGGTTTCGAGTTTGATTCAAAAAACTGCACATTTTTGGTTATTTAACCGTATCTCTATCTTGAATATTAAGCGAGATACCCATGTAATCCCATCGAATTTGGACCACCCTGTACATATTTTTGATTAAAATATAATTCAACGACATGCATTTTTAGATTGGATCACGACTATTTCAAACAAATCTACCTACCAACCCATATTCGAATGCCACCCTGGTTAATAGGTAATATTTTTGGATATTACTTATTTAAAAACAAAGATGTTCAAATTGTTATGAGAAAGGTAAAATAAACATCATTTAAAATGAAATTTTACTGTAACTTTAATATTTTTTTGTAGTCGTTGGTGACTATTCTTTGGATTATTGCCGTGTGTGCAATGCTGGGGGTTGTAATGTCTCATATTATGTTCGGCTATTATCAAAGTGCTATATTAAGAACCTCCTTATTTAATGCCCTGTATCGAATTTCATGGACGTTGTCCCTCTGCTGGATTGTTTTTGCTTGTATACAAGGATATGGAGGTAAATATTATTTTTTTATGTGCATATTGTATTTTATTGTTTTTTGTTTTTATTGTTTAACTTATTGTATTTTATAGGGTACATAAATAAATTTCTGTCGCTGCCCATTTTCACCGTTTTGGCACGATTAAACTACAGTATGTTCCTGCTTCATGTTGCTGCTATAGCTATAGTAACTGCCCAAAATAGAACCCCAGTCTATCTCTCTGATTTGACTATTGTAAGTAACATTGAGGCTTGATTTGTTTTCGATATTTTGTTTTTAAATAATAATTGCATGTATTTATTTTTTAATTTTTTATTTGTTACATTGTTTCGGTTTACAGTTTTACACACATGAACACAGGGTTGTCGTTAGACATTAAGCATAATAAGTAGGGCATGCATAAGGGCGCCTGGGGGAACGCAAAACTGCAATGGTCGGTACTTTGAATTGTATATTGATTTTTAATGTTGTCGCATTCTTATTAAATATAAAAAGTGATTTAATTTTTAGATATATTGTTATAGAAATATAACTTGCATTAAATTCTTCTATTTCTTCTTCTTAATCGGTTCCTCTTGTACCTTTCGGTGTCGAGGTATGCTTTTCTATTTCTTAATTAAGTTTCTCCTCTCCTGCTTATCGTTAGCTAATTGTGGCACAGTCTAGCTGACTCCTTTTTCTTCTAATCTCTGCCTGACTTCTTTTTCCCATTTTATTCCCTCCATCTTCATTTTCCATCCTATTTTCACGTAGGTATCTACTTTCTGGCATGCGTAGTAGATGTCCAAGCCTTCTTAATTGATTCGTCTCCATCTTTTTCTTAATATCTGTTACTCCTAGATTTTTCGAATTTTTTCGTTACTGATTTTTTCGATCAGTCTACATCCCTCTATTCGTCTCAGAAATCTCATTTCCTGTGCCTGTATTCTTTGTTTTTGTTTTGGGGTTAGTGTCCAAGTTTCTGAACTCTACTTGAGAATGGGTACGTATACTGCATTAAAAACTCGCGGCTTCGTTTCTTTTGATATTTCCTTCTTACTTATCAAACATTTATTAGTGACGAAGTAAAATTTCGTCACTGCCGCTATTCTGTTATTCCTCCAATTTACCATTCTCTGCAATTATTGTTCCTAAATATGTACTTGAATAACACAACTCCACAATTGGTCGACCACTTTTTTATTTGTAACTATTACTCTTTTTTTTTGTATTTAGTTTCATCAGTTTTGGGGAGATTTCATGTTTACTGTTGGTATAGCAGTTATATGGACATTACTGTTTGAATCCCCGCTTCTTATTATTGAAAAAATATTGTTTAAAAAAGGTATGGTTTTAAATAATCGTACAGCAAAAGGAGTGATTAAATAAAAATTATATTTTTAGAATATGAGCTGCACAAATCACTTCAAAAAAAGAACAAAAGTAACCTTTTTGGGGATGTCATATATGTTATCAACAATGTGGAGAGCAAAAAAGAATAATTTAGGAAGAGTCGAAACATAAATATTTAAGAAACGTAAATAATATTTTTCTGGTTTGGAAAACATTTATATAAATCATATATTTGTGATTATTATAATGTAATAAAAACAATCACGATGTAGTGCCAATGATCTGTAGTAAAAATTTCTAAATAATATCGTCATTTATTTATCACATTATTTTTATTTCTGAAAGGTCCGCAAAGATGTATTATCTCCACAAGCTCGAAATGTGCAAACAGCACACAGCTATCGACGGTTACTATCCGCAAGTAGTAAGCTTTATTTTATTTAGCAATTGCTATTACATTGTAACATAATTAATAGTAATAGTAAATATAATAATAATAAAAATAAAAGGAAATAAAATGAAATAAAAATAAAAATCTAAAAATCTTCTAAATTCTAAATATCTAAAATAGGTAATAGTTTAATAGTGTTCTAATACGTACTCCTTAATTAATTTAATACCCTTCTTATAATTATTACATATTTTGATTTGATGCGGCATATTATTAAATATTTTAAAACCTTGATAAAATAACGAACGCGCAGTTTGACTTTTAGTACATTTCTTTATAACGAAATCAAGCCTATTTCTAGTTTTATAACTGTGGATCTCATGGACTAATTTTACATTTTCATACAGATATTTTGGTGTTTTTTGTAGTTTAATTTTAAAAATTAGCTCTAATGTTCTAAATATTATTCTCTGATTAATACTCATAAATTGAAGTGTATTTAACATAACCTTGATAGGGGAACGAATTGAACACTTTAAAATAGTGCGCATGGCGCGATTTTGTATTTTCTGTAATTGTTAAAGCTCATTTTTATTTAAATTAATAAGTAATGAAGCGTGACAAAGAAAGATAACTGCTAGAAAAAGATGGGATGTGTACACTTTTTACTTAAGTGCACTTGACCACAAAAATGTTGAGTCTGTGTATACGTATAGCGACTCAAAAATAAAATAGGTATAAGTACTCAAAGACATTTATAAATAGAAACGATGCTTTTAACTAATAATTAATTTAAACAAGTCGTAATTATGTTAATGTGCTTGTAAAATGAAAACGTTTAAAATAATTCCGAAGCTAAATGTGCAACGCAAGGTGTACAAATGGTATTTCAGTAGCGATATGCTTCCCAGAAATATTTACTTAAAAATGCTCTCAATCCCCACCCAACTACAAAAGTCCTTTGCGCATCTTAGTTCGGACATTCGACTTAAGTTATTGTATTTCAAAATAATCCCGTGGGTGCGCCACCTGCTTGACCAATAAGTATAAGATCAAGGAGGTGGTGCCATCAATGGTAATATTAAGAAATGCAAGCAACTAAAGTTAATTGATATCTGTACTAGGATGCGCAAAGGACTTTCGTAGATGGGTACTTAAGTGCATTTTTGATTAGCGTTTCTCAGGCTTCTGCAACAGCATGTGAACTCTTTTTGGTTTAACTTCCGGTTAATTATAATCTCAGAAAGCACATTAATACAAAAAAATACGTTTTTCATTTTTAAAACGCAACCGTATGCTAAAAATTAGTTGATTACTGCCTGCGATAGGTACATTGAGATTCGAAACTTTTGTGGTAACGTGATCCAACAAAATATGTTTAATTAATTGTAACACAAATATACGTATTATCTGGGTCTACTAGTTCTCCTTTTTTTTCAAGCTTTTCGTATATTATCCAAAAATATTCCCCAAGGGTTCCAAGAACATCAAAATAAATCTGTCTTTAATATTAGTTGCAAAATTATAAGTTAACACAGGATTAAGCAGCTTAAGATGCCAAACAACTTCGTATTTAAAACTTTCCTGTGTCTACTTTAATAACAACGCCATTAAATAATTTGTATTGGATATAGATTTTTCGAAAAAATATAACGTCGCCATAATTCGAGAAATAATAATTTTAGGTATAGAGTATGCTTAACGTTTTTGAAAGGCAATTGAATTGTCTACAGGAAAACATAAAAATATACAGGGTGTTGTATTTGAAATAACAAAGTTGCATATCTGTTCTCAAAAACCAAACACTCGGTATATATGAAACTAATGCAAAATTCAGCAGCTTATGATTCCCAACAACTTTTATATTTAAACGTTTTTTGCATCTACTAAATAACAGAGATATGAATTAATTTTATTACCTCAATAATAAACCCGGCATCTCCACCATTTTTTAAATAAAATATTTAATTCGGTATAGGTAACTCAAGAAATATTGATTTTAGGTATTGCTTAATATTTTATGAAGGTAATTAATTTATTTTTAAAAACGTAAGAATATAAAGGGTGCTGTGTTTCAAATAACCAAGTCATATATTGATCCGCAAAAAATAAACACCCTGTACATTCGAAAATAATTTTTCGTTATGCAGCGTATAATACTAAACAACTTTTGTAAAAAACAGTTTTCGTATCGGCTTTAATAACGACGCTATTAAATAATTTGTGTCGACTTCATATTTTTCGAAAAAGTATTAAAATCGTAATATCTCGAGAAATAATAATTTTAGGTATAGAACATGCTGAATGTTTTTTAAAGGTAAATAAATTTTCTACAAGAAAACGTAAAAATATAAAGGGTGTTATGTTTAAAATAACAATGTTCCGCAAAACTAAACACATTGCATGTATATTTAAAAATAGTTAATTTTACATTATGCTGCTCATTGCACCAAACAACTTTTGTATTATCTTTTTTCTCTGGTTATTATTCATTTGATCCGATACAATTGACTTAATTAATGTATTGCCAAGACCAAATTCAGAAAAAATCTTTTAGTTATTCTTTTTTAACTTAATGTGTTATTTTTCTTCCTTTTCTTAATCGGTTCCTCTTCTACGTTTCGGTGTCGAGATCTGTGTTATTTTTATTTTATTAAAAAGAGTTACTATACAAATGTCGACTTTTCATTAAATAGTTTAAAAATAGTTACGTAACCAAGACCGAAAAGTGGTACTTTACTGGATGAGTGGGCAGTTTTGGGACGAGCCGTAGGCGAGTCCTGAAAGTATACTAGTCCAGTAAAGACACTTTACGGGTATGTTACGTACAATATTTTTTCTACGTCCGCCACCGAAAACAAAATCACTATCGTCACCATCTGTAATTAAACAATAACATAACAAACTTCAGGTGAAAACTCGCTTGGCGGTATAATGACGCTCTTTTGACAGCGCAAATTAACAAAACTACTTCTTGGCAACTAGCTACTTTCCGACCTAGGCCGGGCAGGTAATGAATGAACTCATTACCATGGCAACCAGTTACTTTCTGGCCCAGGCCAGTAAAGATGCATTTTCCAGCCTAAAAGTTGATCGGAAACAGCAGATTTTCTGGATGGACGCAAAAAACGTATATTAATGAATTTTATTCACAAAATTAAACTTTTAAAGCAATTTTCTGTACTGGCATGGCCCTGATCATTTGGGGCCTCATAATAGTGTTGCGCCTAGATCCTTTAAAAGTGTAAATGCGACTGTTTATTTGAATTAGCAAGTTAAATTATTATGAACGAAAAGTGATAAATTGTAGATAATAAGATTTATTTTATGTAATTAAATCTCCACATCTTTTGCATATTATTTATTATCAAGGCGATATTGATCTGTCAGATAAAATTAATTTAAAAATACCTCTCAAAATTTCATTATAATATAATAATGTTTGAACGATAAATATATCTTAACAAATAAAGTTTAATATTATACTTCATGATAATAATTAAACTGAATATAAAATGCACATCAGACACTTCAAAAATTTGAAGTAGCTTAGTAATATTCAATACCAGATATGTATTTTAGTTTACTGATATCAGTTTTTATCTTTATTATCTCAAGTACTTTTACTTAAAGATAAATCAATAAATTTTTACCATGAATTATTGGTAAATTCATGGCCAAGTGTCATATGTGATGTGTCTTATACATTTTCGATGTTCGTTTACAATTAGTTATAATTCAAGATGATATTTTTTGTGTTTTGTATTTTATTATTGAGCAGTGTGGGTAGTGGCGAAATATTTTCTAACATTAAACAAGCAAAATTACAAGATGTTAGTGTTGCTTGTCAAACACAGATGAACGAGTGGATAGAAGCACTAAACAATTATGAAATCTGGGCTTTAAAAAGTAAGTATGCCCTGTTATTTTCATTTGTCTGTAAGTCTGTACTAATAGCAATGTACCCTTAGTGTTCGATGCCTCGTCGAAAATTTTTCCTGCTGGAATTCTGGAAGGCAATGTAATAGATTTTGGAAATTTTGATGAATGCATTGTAACAACACATGAAGTAAATAATTCCGATCCAATTTTAGGAAAATATTGCTATAAGTCATTGGTTTTAACAATTACCATCGAAATGTTACATAAACTGACACACAACCCCGTACAAACATTGAAGGTAAATATACAATAACAATTACTGAAGGTATATTTAGAAATTAAATGTTGTATGTTAACTCTACAACAATTATTTAAATTTTCACCTACCTTTTTTTATTACTTCGAAAAAAATTTAAGGAAAATCATTATTGGAAAAAAATAAATTTTGAGATAAGTGAAATGGAAGGTGTTTCGAAAAAAGTTAATTATCATCTCGAGTTTTGTTTGAATGAATCAATAATTGTCATAGTTTATTAATAAATGGCAGAAAAATCTTTATAAAATGGAACTAAAATATGTGTTAAAAGTTGTAATGTATTTTATACAGATTTTATTTCATTTGACAATATACATGTTGTTTGTTTCAACATGGAGAACATGAGGATTTCGGAAAATGTTAAAGATAAAATAATGGTTAAATAGTGAACGAGGAAACCATTTAATGTGACCTCTTACTCCAAGCTGTCGGTTAGAAAATACCTCAATTTTCGGACACTTAGTTATTTTTTCTTAAATATCTACTTAGAGAATAAAAATAAACATACCAAACCTAACATTTTTAACTCCCAATGAAATTCTCTATCAAAATATTAAAAAAAGTAGAGAGTGTTCTATTTCAAATTCCAAGTTTGGATGCTTTTTCGGTTAAAAGGGAAGTCGTATTGCAACCTCAATTCTCGTTTCGAATCTAGAGTTTTCGATAATTACCATATAGCAAATTTAATTTTATTATTTTATTTAGTCATAAGTCCCTGTACCGTCAAAGTTGTTGAGTTGTGTTGTGCTGATCTTTTTCACGTCTTTCTGTCTTGTGCTAGCCTTTTTATCTCTTCCAGTTTGATTTTTCCGTTACTGCTTTTTTAACTTCGTCTTGCCAGGTTTTTCTCGGTCTACCTCGTTTGTTTTTTCCTGTGATCTTGCTTCATAGGCTTTTCTGGTTAACCTTTGTTCTTTCATCCCATAAATGTGACCCAACCATCCCAGCTGTCTTTCTTGTATTTTTGTTACAACTGATTTCATTTTAATGTTCTCTATAAGTTTTATTTCTGATTCTATCTTTTTTTGGTTTTTCCTTGGATTTTTCTTAGAAATCTCATTTCTGCTGCATTCACCCGGCTACTGTTTTTGTTTGTCAGTGTCCACGTTTAGCTTCCGTACCTATAAAAGTGCCGGAGTTAGTATTTTTTTGACCACTTCCACATTTTTTCGTTTTGGGATTCTTCCCACATTTCCTGTTTTTTTGGCTTATTTCCTTGTCATTTCCTCCATTTTTCTCTATGATCACTCCTAAATATTTAAAGCTTTCTACCTGTTCCAACCTAAGCCCATTTAAAGTGATGTTATGTCCTTTGTTCTCTGTTGTAACGATCATAGTTTTAGTTTTGTCCATATTTATTTTCACATTGTTTTTTAAATTTCATTTTAATATCTTCAATAGCATTTTAGATATTTGCCTGATCCAGACCTTTACCCGGTACAGTATAAATTAATGATATAACTTGGATTTACTCCGTTAAATTTAATTTTTTTATAGATCTTAAACATTCAGAACCACCACAAGGGCAACAGAAAACAAAATAGAACAATTGCTCTGTTCAATTCTATTTGCATACCAAATGCTTGTTCACCAAAAGAATTTGAAGAATATTTAAAAGATCACATTCCAAATGGATTTGCTGTTTCAACGAATGATCGATATTGTCAAACAAAGGACACATTTAAAGAACTTAATGCTGCTGACATAAGCGCCATGTAAGAAAAAGCTTTTTTTTTGCTTAAAATTGATAATAAAAATCACGTTTGCTTAAATTAAATTATTTATTTCAAATGTAAACATGGTGTTTTTTAATTTAAATGTAACTGTTACAAATTATTTCAAAGTTGAATGACTATTGTTTGTTTTGGGTTAGTCTATCTATGTGTATGCTCAAGAAGTCCAAATTGTAATTTGCAAATGAACTTTTTAAGTTGTTTGCCATTTAAAATAATATTAGATTAAGTTATAACTTTGAAATTAGTAAAAACAAAATGTGTTCTTTACCATTGTTAGCTCCTACATAAAATAGTAAATGCTAAATTAAAATTTTAACAGATCATTCTAAGATATACAATAGATATAAAGGACTATGTAACATTTCATGTAAATTACAAAATTTTTGGTAATTTATCTAGTTATATATTTCTTTAATAATAACACACGTTGCCTCAAATTTAAAGTACCTCATGCATGTATTTGCGTGTATTAGATTTTTGGCAAGTATTTAACAACTAAAAAATAATATTAGGAAAACAATAGATAACTTGAAGGAAACAATATTCTTTTTATTATCAAAACAAATGAAAATACATTTTTATTTTGACCAACCAGGGAAGGATACGATGTGTTGTCGCTAGAATCTGATCAAGGTTGTGTTTAATGCGTAAAGAACATCAAAACTAAATAATGTTTACCACAGTGGTACGTGTCACTCGCCATTTCCCTTGGAAAAATAGGGGGAAAACTGATTGAATAATAAAGGTAATTTTTGCGATCGCGTTGGCCAGAGATAAAATCGAAATTCTTGTATTTACCAATGCCCGCATCCATTGCATGTAAAATGATGCAAAGTTTTTGAAAAAATCTTAAACAGGTTCGGAGAAAAACGTCAAAAACGAAACCCCTGCAAATGCGCTATGATTTGACAAGTTGTGGTATATCTGTTATAACTAAATCTATGCGACTTGCATAGGCGTTTAACATAGGAAAAACAGTTTATACAGGGGCCTCGTTTTTCGCGTTTTTCTTCGGAACAGTTTAAGATTTTTTCAAAAACTTTGCACCACTTTACTCGCAAAGGATGCGCGCATTAGTAAACAGAAGAATTTCGATTTTATCTCTGACGGTTTCATGGCCAACGCGATCGCAAAAATTACCTTTATTATTCAACTTTTCAGTTCTTCCCCTATTTTTCCGAAGAAAATGGCCAGTGGCACGTATAACTCTGCAAAATATTTAGTTTTGATGTTCTTGATGCAATAAACACAGCCTTGATCAGATTCTAGCGACAACATATCGTGACCCTCACTTGTAAGCAAAACTTTATGGTAAAATAATTGCAAACGCAATTATAATTTAGTTGCAAATGCCATATTTGCAACATTGTAACATTGTAACACTTATTATCATTTTCAGAGCATTATTATCAACAATTTTCGTTCTTATAGTTTTCAGTACAGCATATGATATAATATACGACAGATGTAGCAAAGGTAAGCCGTTCAATTTTTTTCCCTGATGAATCTCTTGATCTCATTATTACAGAGTTACCAAATACTATACTAACTACATTTTCTGTTTATTCAAATGGAAAAACTGTGTTCCGATTGGAGAAAATTCCGGAGCACATGAATTTCCTGAACGGAATGAGGGCCTTAAGTATTCTATGGATCATAACAGGTAATCGATTTAATGCCTCAACGGATATGGCTCACATAAATCCGGCAGAAATAAACGAGGTACGTCCTTTCCAAAATTAATTCGATTCGCAATAATAAATTTCTTTTATAGTGGTTGGAGAAGGCTTACTCGTATTATATTCAAGGGGCGACATTGGCAGTTGACACATTTTTATTCTTGTCCGGATTACTTCTATCGCATTCATTTCTCAAAAAAATGACCAGACCAAATTCTAGCTTTAACATACCGTTGTTTTACCTCCACAGAGCTTTGAGGTACAATGTTTTAAGGCAGGGGTTTGGAGCAGTCCAATTTTTTAATTGCTCCGCTCCAGCTCCGCTCCATGCTCCAAATATTGTTAACAATTTTAAAACAAGTTATTTAATTAAATCGGATATGTGGAAGTTGGTAAAAAATGACAATATTCGACCCTATTAAACAAGTGAAGTTAAATAAATGTTTGTAAGAACAAATTATTGATCTTCAAAGATTGGAGAAAAGAAAAAAATAGTGTTTTTTTAAAAATTGTACATAACAAACTGGAGCAGTGGAGCAATCAAAATTATTTGCTCCGGACTCCGCTCCAGCTCCGGGCAAAAACCCATTGCTCCACTGCTCCGTGCTCCAACTCCGTGCTCCGCTCCAAACCCCTGTTTTAAAGTAATACGAGTTAATGTTTATTTGACTGACTCATATTTTTTAGAATTTATCCAGGTTTTGCGATGTTGTTCTTCTTACATGTGAGTCTTTACAAATACGTCACTACAGGACCCCAATGGTTATCGGTAGTTGAATATTTTAACGACAACTGCAGAAAACAATGGTGGAATTATTTTTTCTTCTTTCAAAATTATGTGGCCAGAAACAGTGAGATGGTAAATAGCTTTTAATTGAGTATCTACTTATTTATTTATACTAGTAAATTATTAAATTATCAAAATGTAAGTCAAATAATAATTTACTGTAGTAATAATTAAATAACAATTGTCTTTTTTTATTGCATGGAAGAATTGATTAATAATTTTTAATTGAGTAATGATTGTATAATTAATTATAAATCTTGGAATTTTGGAATTATAAGTAATCTAATTATGTATTAATTTGCTACAGCAGTCATTATCGTTTCTTGCAGTGTTTGCCACATACCTGGTATATTTCGGTTGACATGCAATTGTTTTTCTTATCACCTTTAATTCTCATTCCGTTAATCCGATACAAAAAAGCATTCTACATACTATTAGCTACTGTGGGGGTTTCAATTCCATATTTGATCCTTTTTACATACATGTATCACAGGGATGTGTAAGTATCTATTATTCGATCTTTTTTTTTAATACAATTTCATCCTTTTTTTTTGCAGTATGGTAGCTACGAACAATGATCTATACGCAACACATATGAGATTTCCTATATGGTTGATAGGACTGGCTATGGGTGTTATACTGAGGAAAGTAAAAGACATGCGATTAAAAATGTACGAGGTAAGTATCAGTGTATACAAGGGTAGGCCAAAAGTTGGGAATCATTGCTAAAAGGTTGTTCATAGATATTTTATGAAAAAAAATCCGGCCGAACAAAGAATGACTAATGATGATTAAACTTTTAGAAAATTATATTAAAGCTGCCAATTTTTACCCGCAATTTTCCAGAACAGAAATCATATTTGTTATTCGCATTTTGGAGGGTAGTAAGAAAATTTCTTATTTTTTAACAGATGATTTATCAGTCCATGATTGACCAAGAGAGATTACTGAGTGCCCACCACGTTCGCTAGACTTGCCCTCACTTGATTTTTTGTGGGCTTATTGAAAAACCAAAGTATTCTAACTACGACTAGATAAAATGAGAGATTTAAAAAATAGAATTCGAAATGAATGTCAAAACTTACCTGCCGAATATTTTTTAAACCCAATACAGGGTGGTCCGCTTTTTAGTTGCGAACTTAAACAGTCGATAGAAAAACTTATTTTAAAGCGTATATTCCATATCAACGTGGGTCCAAAAACGTTTCATTTTAGAGATACAGGGTGTTGAAATTTTCAAAAAAATTACGATAATGTTTAACCGTTTCTCAACCAGTGGAAATATTTAAAGCAAATTTGGTATACAGCTCCACCTCATAAGTTACCACAATTGGTGAAAATTTCAAGTCCCACAAGCAACCAGTGGCGGAGTTGTGGGGGTTCAGTTTCAATAAATTTTATAAAAAACTAGTACGGACCTGTTTAAAATCAAACTCAAACTTGTTTTTGGATAGAACATTTTATTCTAAACAAAAAGTGTCTCTTGAGTTTTCTTCGTATCTGCCACCGTTTGGCGCGGAATTTGATTTATTTTACTATTTTCGCGAAAAACATACATAATTTAAGATATTTTTCACATTTCATAAAAATTTATTATTTTTCACATTTCACATGCTATCACTATTAAATCTTAATTATGACATGTGTTGAAGGTGTAGCCCTCTCTCTATGGGCAATAAAAATTTATGATCTGCTACTTGTAGATAATAATGTGATCTTTTGTTTTTTTTTTCAATGGCCCCTTAGATTAAACTTAATAAATACAATAATATTGCTTATTTTTAAAAATAAACCTAACAAACCATACATCAATAACACGAGACAAAAAAATCTTTTAAATGAGCTTATAGCCAACTATGGTTGCCATTTAAAAAAAGTAAAGTTTGGCTTATATTCCAAAAATCAAGTAAGCCATGACTTTTAAGATATTTCTATCTAATTCTTCGTAAAAATATCTACAGGAATCATTTCACATTTTGATTTTAACATAGATGTTTATGGAATTGTTTACCATTGAAAAAATCGTATGTTTTTGGTTTTTTTCAAAACATTTAAAAAAGTTGAAGATGTAGGTCAAATGTCAAAATGGCATTCAATTTGTATTGAAATTCTGCCCAACTTTGCTAATTTAACCGACTATGTAACTCTTACAATAACAAAGTTACCCATACAACACCATGTAGATAATTGTCGCCCTGTATAGCACGAATTGATTGCCCTTTTTTTCAGTTCATAAACGTATTTATTTGGGGAGCTACATTCACAATAATGATGGTACTTATTTTTGGCCAGTATATAGTTAACGATGATTACGAAATGATTAGCTACGTTACTTTATATTCTCTTATGAGACCTATATGGGCTATGGGATTATGCTGGATAACGTTTGCTTGTTTCAAAGGATATGGAGGTAACTGGTGCTAATAAATTCCAGTAACGATCGACTCTAATAAAGTACATTTTTAGGTATCATAAACTGGTTTTTAAGCTTGCCGATTTTCCAAGTATTAGCGCGAATATCATACGGGATGTTTTTGGTTCACTTCTCCATCATTTACATGTACGTTGGACATCAGCGAACTACGGAGTATTTTGATGATTACAACGAGGTGTGTAGATTATTTACATGAAAACACAGCATGGTGTGACTACCTTTACTTTTTTAGCTTTACACGGTTTCTGGAGATGTAGCTTTTATTTCCCTGGTGGGTTTTATGTGGACCCTAGCCTTTGAACTTCCGATAATAAATCTTGAAAAGGCTATAACCGAGAAATGTAAGTTCCATAGGTAATTTTCTTTACTACTATCTATAAATTAAGAAAAAAATACACGCATATATTTCAGGTAAAGGTACTGAAAGAGACGATACTATACCTCTTTCAAGGAATGTAAATTCGAGGTGATTGGTGCATTATGAGACAATTAAAATGAAAAAACAAATAAGTTATGATTTTGTGGAAGAATAATTAATCTGATTAGCATTATAGGGAATAATTTATATTAAAAGTATATTAAAGGTAATATAATACTCAATTTAAGAAAAATGTTGTGTAAAAAATGTAAATAAAATAAAACAGTTAGTTTCTTACGTTTGGTTTAAATTTTACAAATAAAGAAGGGAAGAACAATTACTGGTACTGGTACTTTTTACAAAAAATTGCTTGGCATATTTTGTGTAGCTTGAATAACTAATTTATTTACTTCGTTTTTATAGAAATACAAATAATAAATTAACAATTAAATTTAAATAAAAATAGTGATGTATCTAATACTGTTGGATCTCTCACTGGACGACGTTTATAAATCTGTTTCGTTTTGATTCCTTCGAAGTTTATGGATCAATACTTCAATAAACATGGCATCCTCTTTCACAAATTTTTCTTTGAATAACATAGTGTGTGGAACAAATATATATTGGGCAGATGATTCTTGCGGTTCTTCATTCTCTTCGTTGCCTACATGGCGTTTAGCAGAAATTGGTTTTGAGAAATGTTTCGGCTGAAATTAAACATAACTGTAAAAACAAACCACTAAAGTCCAGTACTTACAATATAATTTGATAAAAAACAGGCTGTCCCAAAGTCAAGGTTATATGTGTACGTACATTCAATAATAAAAATACCTTTAGGTATAAATATTAACAGCATCTACCAGGAATGTATAACAACAGTGGGTGTAAGACAAGGAGGCACATTAACTCCACTGCTCTTTATAATTCTTATGGATAAAACAATTAAAGAATGTAAACAAAACACAAAGAACGCCTACTGGGCTTGGAATAAACTAAAACCAATATCCTTAACAGAACAAGCCTTTGCAGATGATGTGGTGCTATTAGCTAAAAGCGTAAGGGACGCAACTCATTAGACGTATGAGCAGATAGATTAAGTAGATATAATATGAATATTAATATAACGAAGACAAAGGCTATGGTTGTTGCGAAAAATCATGAACCAGTTACAATTATGCTAGACCAAAAAATGATACAGCAGGTTGCGAATTTTAAATATATAGGAACAATAATTGCAGGGAATGGTAAATTGGGGGAATAACAGAATAGCGGAAGCGACGAAATTTTACTTCGTCACTAATAAATGTTTGATAAGGAAGAAGGAGATATCAAAAGAAACGAAGACGCGAGTTTTTAATGCAGTGTACGTACCCATTCTCACGTACAGTTCAGAAACTTGGACACTAACACAAAAACAATAACAAAGAATACAGACACAGGAAATGAGATTTCTGAGACGAATAGAGGGATGTAGACTGATAAAATCAGTAACGAAAAAAATTTGAAATAACCTAGGAGTAAAAGATATTAAGAAAAAGATGGAGATGAATCAATTAAGAAGGCTTGGACATCTACTACGCATGCCAGAAAGTAGATACCCGAAGATAGGGTCGAAAATGAAGATGGAGGGAAAAAGAAATAGAGGAAGACGAAGAATAAAATGGGAAAAAGAAGTGAGGCAGAGACTAGAAGAAAAAGGAGTCAGCTGGAGAGATGTGTCACAATCAGCTAACGATAGGCAGGAGTGGAGAAACAATACAGAAATAGAGAAGCATACCTCGACACCAAAAGGTACAAGAGGAACCGATTAAGAAGAAGAAGAAATATTATAGTACAATACTGAATAACTTATATGAATGCTTAGAAACAAAAAAAGCATTATTTAATAAAATCTTACATTATCTTGTTCATAGAGATCCCGAATTTTTATTGTTCCTTCGATTGTACATGGCCACTTTAAAAGCAAATCGTATTCACCCTTGAGAACCTGGATGCAAGCTATCATATGACGGCCTTTCCATTTCTTAATACCATTTAAATAAACCTCCAGCTAAAACATCACAATTAAAAAAATAGAAGACACTTTGAAAAATAGACGTACCCTTATTTTATAGCCATAATCGTGAGTATAAAATATTTGGCTCCGTAAAACCGTATCTTTTTCCTTGGCATTGTCCATTTTTAAAGCAAAATCGTTAATTTTCCAAAGCAGTCGTCCTAAAATTATAAAATATCAAACAAACATATATTTAATGAATATTGTTCCTGAAAGAACTCTTCAGCTCTGCAACTTCTTTATTTTGAAAGGAAGAGTTTTGGTGTTTATTACAAAATATTTAGAAGGTTACAGGTGTTTTATAAATATGTTTTTAGATTTTATTTAACTGTGAAATATTTTGTTTCATAATTTAATTTTAAACATTCCATATTTTTAAGCACATTGATTATATTAACAAAGTTGGTCAGGATTAAATAAACTGCAGATAAACTAAAAATTACAACATTTTGCAGTACAAATATGTTTTAACCTTGATAGATAGAGAAATGATATAAGTATATAAATAGGTAATAATTTTTGACAATTTTACGTAAATGGTGATTAAGATATTAATATTTTTTAATTTGGGTGTTTACCAAGATACGATGATTCATCTAAAGCTACTGCATTGGTTTTTCTAGAAAATATGACAAATTTTTTATTATAAAGTGGCCCCAATTTTTAATATTTGTAGCCTTTCATTTTTAAAGTTTGTATCAAATGCAAAAACAGGAAGGACTGTAGAAGTGGTGACGGACGCAAGATTGCCCTTATTAAGGAACTCGTATTAGGCGATCGACGCTTGAAGGTGAAAGAACTATCAAAAATGTCGGAGCTTTCAGATACAAGCATTCGCCGAATCATCCACGATCGGTTAGGCATGAATAAAGTTAGTGCAAGGTGGGTCCCCAAACATCTCTCAGCAGTTCAGCGCCAGCGTCGTGTTGAATGTGCTCGATCCTGGAGCTGTATGGAGAAAATCCTGTGGACGCGTTAAAGACAATTGTTACAGGTGATGAAGCCATGGTTCTCTACTATGATCCTTTGTCCAAAAGAGAATCGATGGAATGGAGGCGAAAAGGAGAAGCACCGCCAAGAAAGTTCAGCGTCTGTCAGCCGACAAAAATGGTGATGGCTACGATCTTTTGGGATTTTGAGGGCATTCTTTTCATAGATTTTAAAGAACGCAACCCCACAGTCAACGGGGAATATTATGCAGCACTCCTGCACAAATTACGACAAAATATTCGGGAGAAAAGACGTGGGAAACTGACCAAAGGCGGACGTTTACTGCCCCCGTGCACACTGCTGGAATTGCTCAAGCCGCAATTCGTGACTGCAGTTTTGAACAAACCGATCACCCTCCATATAGTCCAGATATGGCCCCCAGTGACTATTACCTGTTTGGAAATTTGAAAAAGGACCTTCGCGGGCGCTATTTCAGTGACGACCAAGAGGTGAAGGCTGAAGTTTGGGCACATTTTGCAGACAAACCGAAGGCATATTTTTGTAGGGGTATCGAATTGTTGCTTAAACGATGTAATAATGCATTGATGTCAGGAGGGATTATATTGAAAAATAAAATTTAATTTTCATAGTCAGGCCTGGAAATTTTGGCGCTCGCCTCGTACATGTAGCAATTCATATTTCAATGAAATTTTAAAAAATCTTGTTTTATAAGGCTACAATTAATAACGTTTGCCATTTAAAAATTGCAAGCCGATCTGTATCTTGGCAATCACTCAACTTAAAAAAATGTTAGTATCTTAATCACCACTTCAAATTATCTAAACATTACCAATTGACAACTTGTTTTAATGTCATATTTAATAAGATATGTGTGCTGGGATTTTCTCCGTTATTTGTAAGTTTTCCAGTAACTTGGCAATGCTGGTTAATTTTCTTTGCCACCATTGAATTTTTCTTTGAATTCTGACCAACGCTTCTGATTTAACCGACTCTTTAACCTTTATAATAAAAAGTTACCCATGTAAAGCGACAGATATTGTGACCCTGCATATTTGTTTATGATAAAAATAATAAAGTATTACCTGGCTCACTAGAAACTGGTTTATTTAAATTATTTGTGACTATTTCCTCTAAAGTTTGTACATCTAATTTAACTTGGGATAGATCTTTTATCATTTTAGTAAGCTTTTTGTCTTGAATTTCTAACTTCTCGGAAGCTTCAGCTGCTATTTGCGTAGTGGTTCTTAGATCAAATATTAAACTACTTTGCTTCGATTTTTGTTCATCTAAAAGTTTATAAGTATTTGATGCAGTATGATTTAAATGTTCGATACAGTTTTTATGATCAGTCCACAGAGCTCCTATAACTGCGTTTTCTTGTGTAAAACTATCTTTCAGTTCATTTAATTTAGCATGAAAATCGTGTTGAAATTCCCTATTAAATATTTGTTCTTGAACTAAGATTTGATTAAGTAGTCCCAAATCTTTTTCTAATTTATCCATGACGTTCAGTCTTTCTTTGATATTCTGTGTGGATGAAGCGGAATCAGATTTGTTTTTGTCGTTCGCTTTTACTTCCTGTTTGAGTTGATCTATTTGCAGCTCCATACTTTTTTTCCACTGTAGCATCATTTGTTGTTGATATTGCATTTTTTCTGATTGAAGCTGTGTTTGCATTTGCATGCTCTGTAGCATCTGCGATGATTCTTGATACTTACTCTTGATGATGTTAATGTTTTGATGAGTTTGATTGGTAAATTGCTCAAAAGTTTGCAGTTTATTTTTTATTTTGAATAGTTCTATTTGTAGAGTTCTCTCTGTACCTCCCGAGTCTGAATTTATGCGTTGCCGACTTGGATTACCTAAACATATATTTTTAAATTTTTCTGTGCAATACATGTGCATGTATACATGGACTTAATTACTTAATATTTTTGTATGAGGAACAGAAAAATCAATTCGAGATTTCTACAGAATTGTTTTCGACAATGTAACAAAAACACTATTTTTTTAAATAAATAAATATATTACGTTTAAATGAGGCAACAAAAGGTCGTGTTTACTATAATTTTTTCACAGTACACTACAAAAACATAACAGATAAAAATAGTTCCGTAAATTAAAAAACAAAACCTATTAAACTTTTTTTTGTGCTCCATCACCTTAGCATCCTAGCATAATTATTGTTACGTTACTGAAACACAACTTTTTTGTTTAAACATAAATATACAGGGTGTCCCAGTAAGTACTCCCCAGCCTCACAACTTTTTTTTTACAGGTATTTAATTGCTACTGAATATTTGATATTAACTTTGCATTTTTTCAGTTTGTTTATTCTTATTGGATTGATTTAGTGCTTAGTAATATCTTAACAAAGTTTTTCACAAGCGGCCTTATAAATTATTATTAGATAATGTATTCAAAAATACATCAGTGTGTCCAAAAGATATGGAATATGCTATATATCTCAGTAAATATCCACTTTAGGGCACTAAAGTTTTGCATCATTGAAAAGAGAAAAAAAAAACCCTCTATCAAATGAGTATAAAACAGATGTATCTTGTCAAAAATCAATTGTTTTTCATTGCGCTTTTATTATTCGAAAAAAATATGAATTTTGTCATATGGTGGAAAACTAAATACCAAACAACTTTTATTCAAAACATTTTTCCCTAAGGTGGATATTTACTGAGATATATATAGCATATTCCATACCTTTTGGACACACTGTATACAGGGTGTCCCAAATTAGGAGCAGTGCTTCCAGATTGTCGATATCTTAAAAAATGTAGGAAATTGAGCAAAAAATAAATAAATTTTTTCTGTTTTTCTTGAATAATTTTTGAACTAAGACAGCTATGAAAATTTTCTTTGCAGACATTTGATGAGCATCTAATTTCGCAACTTTGCCCTAATTTAACCGACCTCGTAGCTCTTAAGATTAGCGAGATCCCCATGCATTTACTCGAATTTGGGGAACGCTGTATATATGTTGCGATTTGAAAAAAAAAACTGAAAAATATGATTTTAAAAACGAATGAAAAAAATGTAATATGTGTTAAATCTAATAATACGTTTTTTAAATGTCTTTAAAGTACTTGAGACCCCTTAAATATATGGTAAAAATAGCTGAAGAGTTCTTACTGGGACACCCTGTATAGGTTTAATTTAAAAAAAAGGTTTTCCTTTATCTAAAAGAATCTTTTATTGAGGAAAAGACAAATGATTTGTTAATTAAACTTATTATTATTCAAATACGAAATGAATCACTCCAATAACCCAAACACTGCATATCAAATGATATTTAAAAAATGAATTGATGTTTCTTCGTATTCAGAAAAATAAATTAGGAATGATTATTTAGTTTGTACAAGTTTTAAAACATGTATAGTATCATTACATGTAAATCTATTTCTTTAGACAAGACCATAACGTACTGATGATTCATATATTTACCTAATGAAATTCCGGATGAATTTGAAAAAGTGTCCATGCTATTGGTTTCATTGCTATCATGAACATCTGCAGTTATTAAACGGGACATAGATTTCGATTTATTATTGACACATTCTTTCATGTGCCTGGCTTTCATATTCCTGGGTATGTATGACCCACATTTGTTAACGCAAGGTTCCAACACCGACCCACATATAGATAAGTGACCCTAAAATTACCATCTCAACACAAAAATTATGCTCATATTATTCTCATACCTGCTGAGAGTCGTTCTGTATATTTTTATGGCAGTAATAACAAGTAAATGGACGGGTCTTTCCATAATTTTCCATATTTGTTGACTAACACTGCACTTGTTACAAAAAAATAATTTTTTCTGTTTAGTTTTCCTTTATAAACGTGTTTATCTATTTTACAGAGATAAGATAAGATTACGCCCACTAGTTTAAAATATAGAATTACTTGTTGTAGTGAAAACAAACGTAACATATTTAAGTGGAATGTAATCAGCTCTGTTAGATAAATTAAGTCAACAAAATATGACACATTTTTGAGCAAACAAAAAAATTTTAAATTAAAAAAACTATTTTTTAAATTTATTGTTTGTTAGGATGTAACCAATATTTAGGGTCGGCTTTAGGCGGTAAGCAAGGCATCGGGGCATCCGGGAGTAAGGAGCAATGTTTTCAATGTCCTTTCCGATATACGATTTCAAGGACGCATTTTGCCGGACAGCTGAACATTTTTCAGGAAGTGGAACTTACGGCATCCCTTAATTTTTGTAAATAATACTCACTAAACCGGTAGAAGGATGGATTAAATACCCAGGAGTACGCAGAAAAAGAATGGAAAAAATATCCAGAAGTACGCAGAAGAAGAATGGATGAATTACCTAGAAGTACGTAGAAGAAGAATGGAATAAATCCCCAGAAGTACGTGAAGAAGAATGTATGAATTACCTAGAACTACGCAAAAGAAGAATGGATTAAATACCCAGAAATATGGAGAAGAAAGGAATAAACACTCAGAAGTACGCAGAAGGATGTATTAAATACCCAGAATTACACAGAGAAGAATGGAATAAATATTCAGCGGAGATGGATAAATATCCAAAAGTACGCAGAAGAGTAGAATAAATATCCAAAAGAAGTTTCCCACTTCAAAAGGCCGACCAGTCTCAGCGCAACACCGCTGAAGGGTCATGGGGGCGATTTTTGCTACCTCTCCACCCTTCTTTCTAAGTGATCTGCCGATCTCCTCCAAGAAGGCTCTTCTGGAGAGCACGCCCACGTCCTTTTGCTCCTTAGAAAGGATTATACCAATTCTACTGTCTTTTGTACGAAACGAGATTAAACTCCCAGAGTGCAGTGCATTGCTCCTAAAAATTATTTCGTATCTGCTTTGCTTGCATTCCATCAATTTGCCTTGGTCTGCCTTCACATCAACTAGAGTTCAGACCTTTCTTCGACCTTTTTTGCTTTGTTAACTCTACCTGTATCAAGGGCAAGTGGGGTAATATATAGGGTGTAAAATATCTCTCCTATTTTAAGAGCTACTAAGTCAGGTAGAGTGGAGCAGTTGCCTATTTTGGTGCTTAATTCAAATCTGAAAAGAAAAGTTACTCGAACTTATCTTAAAAGATTTTATTTAACCGATTTTCGTTTTCCCTATTTCCTTTATTTGTAGAGGTATTAAAAAACTAAACAAAAATCCTTGAGGCAACTTTTTATTATCTATTTACTAATCTAATTAGATTTCGCGGTAACGTTTCATCTGTTTTGAACCATCATCAACTTATGTCATTTTTTGGGAGCCATTTTGAATTTTAGCATTAAAAAAATTGCATTTAAAAACGAAACCTCTATTTTTTAATCTTTCTGTACATGTGAAATAAGAGCCATGGTATTTTCTTTTTCATATTTGAATTTAGCACCAAATAACAGACTTTACCCCAATTTAATAGACTTTGTAGCTGTTGAGAAAAGCTAGATCCTCATGTTGAAGCTTGAATTTGGGAGTTGGGACACCCTGTAGAAAAGTTTGGATACAAGGTTATAAAAAGTACAAACAAATAATTAGACTTCGATTTATTGTTTATTTTTGTTGGAAGTAAATTAAACATAAATGGTTTTCTGTACACATGTAAAAAAAATAAAAATACTTAAGTAATTAGTGCCATCTTTGGTTATAATTCATTATATTTATGATGGGGATTACATCCGCAATTTTTTACCTCTACCTCTGCCCTTGCCTTTCTCATCAACATTTTTTCTTTTAAAATCTGTAAGCTGCATCAAGTTTTTAAATGCCTGAGCTTCAGCTGCAATATGCTCATCCAATTTTTCATCATCACCAAAACTATCGCCTTCTTCTTCCATCGTCTGATCCAGCAGTTGCGATCTTACATACAGCTTTTGCTTGACGTATACAGGATCCAGGAACATTTTTGGGTGGTAATCAAAGTTCAGTGCATTTACCAGCGATGTGGTCACTTTTTGTTCTTCTGCCGTTATTTCAACATCAGCTACCTCTGGCGCATAGGAAATTATATCTTGTCGTGTTGTTAAGACTTTACAATAAAACATTCGTACGTTATTGATCAGTTTTGGTTCCAGTTCTACATATTTTACTTTTCCTGTAGCTCGAACTTTTCGTAGACAAATTAATACTCGAGATTTATCGACGCAGTACTGCCAGAATAAATCAAAAAATTCTGAAGGTGTCTTCGGATCCATTTGTAATAAGCTTATGGGTTCAACGAGCCAGCCAGTTTTTGATACTTTTTCAGAAACGTACAACAAAATTAGTCCACACGGTAAATCGGGCTGTTGAAGCTTGTTTTTTTGGTTTTCGTTAAGAATTATTGAATCCGTCTTGGAAAATAAAAATCTGAATTCCTTTTCATAACTTTCTCGCATTGGATGTTCGCTGGAATCTTCTTCTTCCTGAACTTTTTTGACCAGTTTATGCTCATCTCTAGTAACATGGGCGTTAATTCTTAAATATGCTTCACTAATTAACGCTGGTACTTTTACAGTGAAATATCTATCATAATCATTTCGGAATGGATAAAATTTCAAGGGATATGAAGTGTATTTGATAATTATATACGAAAACATTAAATCCGTCATTTCTTCTAAATCGTGAACTTCAATGTAAAGAATCATCTTGCGATTGTTTTCTTCTTGAGTCAAAATGTCAGCATAAACCGTATCATAATTGAAATTGCGATTGGTCGATACCAAATGGAATGAAATGTTCATGGGAGTCAAGTTTTCGATTTCTTTACTTACTTTGAATTTCTGTAAATCACTATCCACTGGATTATCATCATTGGTGATGTACACGATAGATTTTTTGTATGTTTCTACTTTAATCTCTGCGAATCTCTTCTTACATAACAAAATTAAATCTGCTAAATCGAAATTTCCTTGACGTTTATAACTGTTTGCTAACGCATCATTTGAACAGTTGACCAATTTCATTAAAAATTTCACTGTGTCTGGTACAGGTTGTTCAAAGTCAACAAATGCAACCTTTTCTTCATTGTTACTTGCTAAAACAATACCAAATGGATTTTTAACGCCTCTTCCGTCTCCAAACACTAAGGAGTCGGCAATGTTGTAACAAGCCCGCAAGCAGTTACTAAATGGGGACTGTCCAGTTTCATCTACCACAAACATGGATTCATGAATATCTATCACAAACAGTACGAAGGACGGTTTAAAATAAAATGCCTCTTCTGTGTCAGATACGGATTCAGAGTTGGACTCGTTCCCATCGTATGATGGCATCTAAAGTAAAAAAAAAAACGAATTAAGCAATAATTATTACTGAAATCCTACAAATGATTGATTTTAATAACTTCGTACGTTTATAAGGAGAATAGGTTAAAAAGAAGAAAGATTAATGCCTTAACGTAATCAGTTACGCAAAAATTATTAACATAATGTTTGTTTTCCTTTATCATCACACTTATCAATATAGTTCAGCTAAAATTAATTGAATTAAAAGTACTTACTTTACATAAATTAATTTGTTGATTCCTGACATAACCTCTTAGGTAAAACTCTTTTTATAGCGGTAATTTTAAATTATTTAAATAAGGCGCCAAAAAAACACCAAAGCAAAAATTTTTACCCTCATTTATTGTTTTTATACAATTCATAATTTCAGAAAAATAATAATGTACACATAAATTCATTAAAATAATAGGTACTTACTTTTTTATAATTTGAAAGAATAAGAAGCTATTAGAAATATTTTTTATTTAATACTCTCAACAGAAAATCACCCTTCTAATCTAAAATTACTGAATGCTCCTAAGGCTCTAAAAGTTTGTACGTAATCGTAAATTGTGACTAACATGGATATTCGAAATGTGGCTTTTTTGAAAAGCTCTCTGTAAGATTTATAAATATATTGGCGATGTCCTGATGGAAGTTTTGGTAAACCATTAAACAATGAAATGTTCTCATAGTACCATAAGTACGAACAAAGTAAAGTTACAGCTGGTGGAACCTAAAATAATTATACTATATTACACAAGATATCAGTTTTTGGTTTTCCTTCATTATGGATTATTTTTAAACGATGAACTTACTAAGAAGTATAAAATTGGTAGAGCGAGTGCCACTGAAAGAGCTACGGAACAAACAATTCTAACACTTGCTGGAAAAGGTGGATCTCTAAACCAAATACTTTTAATATCTTCCCAAAGCGAACTCGTCGCTTTACTAGCCGCCCTTCCCAGCCATTGTCCATAATGATTATTCTGATTTAGTCTTAATGGTTTTTTTGTATGACGATACGGATGCATCATGCACCATTAGTTTTATTTTTTAACTAAAAATTGTGCCCCTCTAATTTTGTAAACTTGACATTTGACAAGTGCAATTTTGGTTATTTCAATTTTTCAAATAGAATAAAAGTCGGCTGACATTGTTTTGTGATTACACATAAAACATTAAGCCCAATTTTAAATTTAGCAAATGTTTTACTCATGTAATCCTATCGAATTTGTACATATTGCGATTTAGTGAAATTTAAAAAAGAAAAACAAATATAAGTTTCACAGTTTTATTAACAATATTAATGAGCATAAAAAGATTATCATAATTTTGAGTTTTAAAAGATTACATAACAAATTAAGCTCTACTATACATTAATATATACTCAATAAATATAAAAATATCGTAATAAACTTGAGATAAAACATAATAAAATCATCATACGACTAAGAAAGTGACGCTAACAGTTATAAGCGTAGGTACTTTAAATTATTATTGCTAATTTTATCTTTTAAGTTCATACACTAGAAAAGCAATCAACGCGCTGATAATAATTAAGGCTACCACCACCAAAAAACAAAGCTTTCGTCTAATTTTATTTTGATAACGAGATGCTTTCACAAGTTCTGCTGCTCCGTCTTCTACATTTCCTGTAGCATGTTCAATACTATTCTCTATCGTGTCTAGAATTAATAAAAACATTAATATTTACCAAACCTTTCCTCTTGCGTTCCGGTTTTTATTACACTTATTGTTCTGGCTTAATTTTTTATCTAATGCAGTTGATCCTTACCTACGGTTTCTGCTTGCTGATGGACCAATACACTAAGATCTTTCATGATTTGGTTGACATCCAGAATATCAGCTTCTATTTGACGTACACGAGTCTCTCTTTCAAGAAGCAAATCTTGTTCGAATGCTAGCTCACGCGACAGCTGTACTTGTTGCTGTAGGCCTGGTTCGTCAGCAACTGATTCAATACTTGCTATTACCAGCAAATTTGCCTTCATCTTATTTGCGACTTGCTATAGGGAAAAAAAAACGGTAAACAACAAACAGAAGAGTTTTGGATATAAAAATATAAATTATTTACAAAATTTTATATGAAAAATTAAAGAGACTTAGGTAATTTTTTCATTATTCCAGTCAAAATAAGATTGCGTACCTCACACAATCAAGATGTTTAAGTGATACAGCAAACTTACTTTTTGCATGGCCGAATATTTCGCTAGAGCTTCTTTGAAGTTCTCTGCAAGTTTTTCAACTTGCAATTTCTGTTGTTTATCACTTTTACGAACAAGAATGTACAATTTATGCAAACTAGTACTGGTGGCTGATACTATTTGATTTGCACTTAGCTGTGTTACATGGCTGTAAAGAAATGAAAATAGTCACGAATACAAATGTGTTTTCGTCATCCTTACATTTTGTCTCGAAGGCCTTGATTGTCTCTACTTGTGCCTAACGACTTGAAAGCATTGTCCAGTGTTTTCCAGCTCGTGTTAATGGTGTATATGTTCGTGACAACATTATCACAGAGAGAATTAAGTTCTGAGGAGCTACTTCCGGCAAATTGCACTTCGGGTGTTATTGACACCGCACCATAATTTTGTGGCCTTTTATTCATGATGAATTTTGTCAACTCCAATAAATAAAATAACCAGTTATTGTTACTTGATATCGTCTGACGTTTTTGATTAATAACACATTAAAAAAATTATGAATCACTATTATGAGGAAGTCGACATACTGTAGGAAGCTCTATAAAAAATTACACACAGTTATAACAACAAAAAGTCACAAACGCAGGACAAAAAGATTATGACTGACGTTTATCAACTTATAACCAATTTTATCTGTCATTCGTATTTGTTTAAGATACCTACTAAACTATTTATATAATACATTGGAACTACTAGGGTAACTTTTACCTACTTTCCAAGTTTTAAAAGTAGTTTTAATTTCTTAACTGCGATTTAAATTTTTATGGGGCACTTAATAATTTATATTTAAAGGGTTAATTATAAAAAGAGTTGTAAATATAGTTTTATTCGAATTAGTTCATTAATACAATTAAAAATATAACGCTAACGGTTAACAGAAACGAGGAAGCCACAAAATAATAAAATGCAATCAAGTAATAAATAAATTAATAATCGCGACTATCAGCGGGTGACCTTACATCATCGATTTTGAGAATCATCTTAACGAGTTGCGTGGCCAAAATTAATTGCTGTCTTTTCGACTTCAAGGATTCGATGACGTGTTGTTCCTTCATGTTCATACCAGTTTGCATGCAGTCTATTCCCAAAGCCGTAACTCCGGAAGCGGCCTGCTTGGCCTAACGGAAAAATAAAAATTAGGGCGAGAACGCATCGAATCACTTTTACGTACCTTGACTTCGGAAAGGGAGTGGATTGCAGAGAGGCCGCTATTTTCTGCTAGAGCCAATGGAATGCAGTCTAAGGCCTCTGCGAATGCTCTGAACGCATATTGTTCCAAAGATGCCAATAAATCTGCGTGCGCCGCGACCGCAAGACTGCAGGAAATTTCAGCCGCACCCCCACCGTAAACCACACGAGGTTCCTTAAAAAAACAAACACATATCAATCATAATTCCAATTTATCCGACTTAACCCTTTGAGTCCCAATGGGCATATACGTCCCAGAGAAGTGTTGAAGATGCTCAGTGGGAAATAAATGCATTATAATTCGTTCAGCTGTTGTCCCAGTGGTAACCAGGCATCGTATTAGCTATATCCTCCAAAAATTGCCGCGCAAAATTCAATGCAAACATAATTTATATGTTTTTAGAAATCAGTGCATGTGAGATATTAATATATTTGCAGTGTTAAGTGTTATTTACCAACAGTATTTTTCAAAGATGTCGAGGTAACTCTATAAATGAACTGAAAATTGTATTTTTTGCTATAATGTGATTATAAATAACACATTTTTTGTAATATCAACTAATGGGACATACAGGGTGAGGCATCACTTATGACACCCCCACTTATTTTGTTATTGGAAAGAATTATTAAAAAAAGTTTCAAATAAAAGTTGTTTGATACAGTATTTCCCAAAATATTTTCATGTCAAATTTTTGTTTGTTTAGGAGTTATGGCACCATATTTGTTTTTTTTAGGAGTTATGGCACCATATTTGTTTTTTTTAAATGGCACCATACATATTTTTTTATACGGTTTGAAAGACATTTTCTTTCTCTTTTCAACGCACTAAAACTTTTATACCCTTACATAACAAAATTTTTGAGAAAATCGCAAAAGAACAATTGGGTTTTTAAAGCGTACGGTATTAATTAATTTACATTAGTAGGCTTTGAAAATGATAGACTATCTACTGAATCTAAGTTGTTGTTAAATGTAGGTGATCATTTACCAGTTGAAGGGCCTACCAGAAGAAGATGTTACAACTGCTCAAAAAAAAAGAAGGAAAAAAGAACTACCACGCTTTGTATAACATGTAAGGTGCCATTGTGCAAAAGATGTTTTGCCTCTGATCATACATAACATTTCTTCGAAATAAATGGTATTTGTCATGATTATATTAGTTATTTTATTTCCAGTGGGACATATACAGGGTGTCCCGTTTTTCGAGGCTAAGCATCGGTATCTCGCTTATCTTTAGACATACAAAGTCGGTTAAAGTAGACAAAAGTTGCACATTTTCATGCTGAGCAATAATCTTAAGAGATAATTGCCTTATCACTTTTAGTTTTTGAGATATCAAAAAACAACGAAAATTTGTAATTTTTGTTTTTATCTTTTAATTCAAACACCAATGATGTTAGTTTTTACTAATCCAGACATTTTCGAGGCACTTTTTAAAGGAGAATCCAAGTCTGTAAATATCTCTTTTCTATCTTTCAAAATGGCCGAGATACGATAGTCAACTGTTTTTTGTCTTATGGGCGCCATATTGGATTTTCACATTTTTGAGTAAAAATATTTTTTCTGATTACAACGATGTATCACATGTCATTGTTGAATTCTGATTTTTGGCCAAAATTTCAATTTTTTGATTTTTCGAAGAGTGCCTTGGAAACAAACGTACAAAATACTAATTTCCAAGCAAAATTTTGACAGTTCGTCGAATCAGAATTCAACAATGACATGTGATACATCGTTGTAATCAGAAAAAATATCTTTACTCAAAAATGTGAAAATCCAATATGGCGCCCATAAGACAAAAAACAGTTGACTATCGTATCTCGGCCATTTTGAAATATAGAAAAAATATATTGACAGATTTGAATTCTCCTTAAAAAAATGCCTTGATAATGTCTGGATTAGAAAAAAGTAGTTTAATTGGTTTTTGAATTAAAAGATTAAAAAAATTACAAATTTTCTTTTTTTTTTTGATATCTCAAAAACTAAAAGTGATAAGGCAATTATCTCTTAAAATTATTGCTCAGCATGAAAATGCGCAACTTTTGTCTAATTTAACCGACTTTGTATCTCTTAAGATAAGCGAGATATCCATGCTTAGCCTCGAATAACGGGACACCCTGTATATGCATGGTGTTACATATTAGGAAAAAAAACCAGAAAAGTTAAAAAATTTCGTCTTTAAGTAAAAATACCATTTTTTTAGCATTCTGTAATATATTGTACACATTAATAATTTTTTATTTGAAAATTTAAAAAGTCATGCGGTAAGGAGTTAACAATTGTATCTAAAGATATACATAAAGATTACATCAAAAACGTAAATAAACAAATTGGGACTCAAAGGGTTAAATAATTACCTGTATCAGACTTCGAATAACGCACAGGGCATCGTGTAAGCTCCGCTTAGCTTCCTCGATCAACATGGCGTTACCCCCACGAACGAGGATTGTAACGGCTCGTGAATTCGAGCAGTCCTCGATCACCAGCATACGATCTTTGGTTGTGCCAAACGAAAGTTCACGGACCATTCCAGCAGATCCCAACTTCGCGGGGTTAAGTTCTTCAAAACGTGGCACTATACGACCTCCGGTTGCTATAGCGATGAGCTCGATCTCTGGTCCACCAACCTAAACACAATTAATCAATTAAAACACCTCGACCCACCTACGTCGCAAATATACGCACCCATCTTACGGCAGGTAAGTTTTGCTGTAACAGTAGATGATTGGCTTCGTCGTCGAAGCCCCACTGGCAGATGGCTAAAGTGGCTCCAGCATCTTTCACGAGTTTAACCATATCGGTAAACTTTTCCTGTTCGTACTGACGAAGTTCTTTGTAATCTTCGACACTGGTAACGTCCAACTTATGCTTGGTTTTGGGTTTTGGGGGTTCAAATGGGCAAGTGAGAATGGCCAATTTTACGTAGTGTAATTCCTTGGGCATTTGTGGATGTGACATAGTCTTATCTATAACAACACCTTTCACCAACATTGTGTCTTCCAAACGTCCACCAACCTACAAAAATACCAGGAAATTAAATTCGTTGCTGTAAAACAAAAACTTGATTTCGAAATCACAAAAAAAAAATTATTTCATTGCTAAATACACACCTTTCCCTCGACCTTAATCAGTTCGAAATTCACATCACGGGTCTGAAGATCGGCTACAGCTAATACTGCCTTAACTGCGATTTCAGCCATTTGTCGATGGCACTTATTGATAATCTTAGAACCCAAAGTAGTCATAGCTACTTTAATTAATGGTTCTGTATTTTCAGCAGACACGGGAAACAGATCGGCAATTTTTTCTAAATGTTCTACGGCTTTCTGACACGCTAACTCGAAACCATCAGCAATTCTAATAGGGTGAATGCCCCGATCCAGCAGAGCTCCGGCTTGCTCCAATAAGGCCCCAGCTAATACAACAACACCCGTAGTACCGTCACCTACAAATATAAAAATTAAAATTTATATAACACGACCTTGGTTTAAACACGAACCGATTTCATCGTCTTGCGATTGAGAAAGCTGAACTAACAGTTTTCCAATTTCATGATCGACATCCATATTTTTTAATATAGTGGCTCCATCGTTAGTCACCATAACGTCACCTAATCACAAACACGTTTAAACACAATATAAATTATTACCGGATATAAAATTTACCATCAGGTGACACCATCATCTTATCTAAACCTTTTGGACCTAATGAAGTTCGTAAAGTGTTGGATATCTGTCGAGCCGCTAATATATGAGACTAAAATTAAAGTATATAGTTAATATCAACCATTAAATAAAATTTTAAATTGTACTATGACAAGAATTAAAAGAGCACCTTTAAGATTTAAAAACGTCAATAAAACATGAACGTCAAGATAATTTCAAGTCTAGCCTATATTATTTATACATAATTGGGACAGACTGATTACGAATTCATGTAATATATTAATTAAACAAAACAGGAGGACATAGTTAAACCCATAAATGGAGATTAACCTAACCTTTAATGCATCGGTTCCGGTTAAACGTTTTTGCCTGTCTTGATCACGGATAATGATGAATGGTCTACCATATTCATCAAAAGCGATACTGCCAGGAAAAGCAGCCATTGTAATAAATAATAATTAAGGGCAAAATCACTCGATGAACAACGATTTATTTAAAAGGCGAACACCAAATAACAAAGAACCGTCACCCGGTATTGTCATGCAATGCGCGTGTGCGAATGTTACATTTGCACTACTTTTAGGTATTTTATTGTGTACGTTGGTGCTATTAAAACTCTTAGCGCCATCTTTACCTGTCACTGTCAGTGTATTTGTACATATGCGGTGCTAATCCATGTGGTATTTGGTTTAAGTGAAATTAGAACACAACATATCGAAGTTGTCGCTTTTGTTGTTGTTTGGGGTAAAATATTGTTTATTTAATAATGGCGGAAGCTATGAAACAGACAGTTGCAACAATGCTGAAAGGCATAGAACGGTATGAAATTACCTAGTTAACCTATAAGAACATACAGTATTTTCTATTTTTCAGGTATAATCCAGATAATTTACCAACACTTGAACGTTATGTAGAAATTCAATCTCGAGAGAATGCGTACGATCTAGAAGCAAACCTTGCTGTATTGAAGTTATATCAGCTTAATCCACAAAGTTTCAACATCGACATAACAAGTCAAATATTATTGAAGGCATTGACTAATTTTCCCCACACTGATTTTATTCTTTGTAAATGCTTGTTAAACGAACGGCAGGTACTGTGTGCTTAGTGTTCTGTTGAAAAAATGTTTTTGAATGATGTGTTTTAGCTTGCCGAAGAACCCATTAATCAAATTATGTATTTGGGGGATATTTTGGAAAGATGCGACTTTCAAGCATTTTGGACACGTGTGCATTCCATGCCAGAATTAACACAACGAATTACCGGTTTTTTGGATTCAATCAGGAAATTTGTTTGTCATGTTGTCGGCATAACATATCAAAGAGTGGATTGTGCACATTTGGCTCAACTACTCGGTGGTGTTGACGACATAACTTTAAAGCATTGGGTAAAGAAATATGGATGGAGAGAAGAAGCAGAATTGATTTACATTGCTACACAAGACGAAAATATAAAAACTAAGAACATTAATGAAAAAATTGATTTTGAAAGTGTTGGTGCAATTATGGCATCATGTCGATAAATGTAATTGTAATTCTTTGATTTAAGTTGCTTTTGTATTGGAAACTGAGCTTTTGTCGAACTATATTAAAAAATTAGTTGAATATGTTTCGTTTTATTGTACAATGAATACATTCCGCAAGTATTTTTTACATTCATTTTCAAAAAAGTTAACAGGTTTAAAGTAATTTAAGGGTCTCCGTCCCTATATTTTCAGAATCATTTGAACTAACAGGTTTAGGGAATATTTGGTTTGTGTTTGGTCTTCAGCAGGACAATAGTATGGCGGACAACGATGTTATGACAGATGACAAACACTGCATAAAGTTAGGCAGTGTCCTAGAGCAAACGTTATCAATAAGTGAAACAAGAAAATACAAAAAGAACAGAGCCAGACTATTACGACGTAAAAAGAGTAAGTTACGATATTTAAGATATAGAAAACAGTTAAAATTAAAAAGAAAAACAGAGTTACACACTACCGTATCGGTTTACGACCTTACCGATATGGAAGAGATACCTTCAAGTTCGTATATCGAACCATTAAAAGAGGTCGCGCAGTGGCAGTATGTGCACCAACTTTCCTACTGGAAATCACGTGCTCTAGCACTAGAATATGAAAATCGCATGCTTCATCAGCACATTAGAGATGCATATACCAGTATTATCTCGGAATATGAACAGCAGCAGTTAGAATGTGGTAAGGAATTACTGGAAGAAGACCCTACAAGTAAACCAACAAATCTCGAAGAAACTTCTGTACAGGAAATTAATGATCTTTGCAAACCACCACAGGAGCAAGCAGGGGAAAAAAGACGAGAGGAAGCGGTCGTTCTTTATGGTGAAATGGCCCCAAAAATTATCGGAATGGAAACTGCAGTTCAATTAAACTATGATCTTTACATGGGAAGACACAGTCCCAAGTATTGGCCAACTGTACCATTACATTACTCATAAAATAATTAAAATATTTAATTTTTATACTTTAATATAAAAAACATTTTGCTTGAACGTATATTATGTAAATTGAATTGTGTAAGCATTAAAAGTTTAAATAAAGGTATTTTTTACAAACTGTTTTAATTGTATTGTTTTCAAAGAGCGTAGTGCATAAAAAAGCAAGCCTACATAAATCAAATACAATTTTTAGTCGAATTGTAATTTTCGGATTCATTTTGTTGTTACAAAGCATTCATTTCAAACCTGATTATCTTAAGTGAATCAACATACGGCTTTTCATAGCATATCGTATAAAAAATATCTTCCTTTGCTCTTTCGCTTGTTAGCTTTACGCTTTACGTTTTCTTTCAGCCGTATTCATAGTCCTTCCTTATCTTAAAGATTGAGGAAGCCTCAAGGAAGCTCGCAACCTCCCTTGAGATAAGGTAGCCAATAAGGTTCCTTGTTCGGTCAAGGTAGATTTATGAAACATGAAACGAGGAATAAGGAATCCTTATTCCTCAAGGAAGGACTATGAATACGGCTGTTTGTCACTTGGTGTTTATTGAAGACAGCTGTATTCAAAATTTTAAGGTAACTTATGTGACAAACAAATACTCGTCATTTTATACATTAATTTAAAAAAAACTTGTCATTTTTAAGTCAGAACACACGAACATTACTTTGTTTTATACAAATTAAAAGCTTTTAAAGACGCAATGACTGTAGCCAAAGTATTATAATTTTAAGAAAATGGCTGAAATTCCATTCACACATTTTATTAAAAACTTTTTTATCATTATTTCAACCAGTTGAGGGATAATTGCTATTTAAAAAGTAGTCACATGTATGAGAAAAGTTATGAGTTTTTAATTTTTGAAATTACCGCGTGTTTTGTAATGCTGAACTTTTTTCAATTTATGTTTTGAATTTTGCATTTATTGAAAGATTATTTAAGTTAATGAGGCAAATATTTCTTATTTTACCCTGAATGACGTCAATAAGGCTAAAATTTAACTTTTTAAAATTATTTAAGATCAGCTGTTATGGTTGAACGAATGTAAACATGCTTCCAAGACGGACATTAAATGTACGCTACATTGTTGTGAGTCAGAAGGAGATAGATACTCTATCGGACGTTGATACTTATATCTAGTCCAAAAATGCAAGGCGCTGTTTATCTCCTTTTAACACGTTGGTTGTAACAGTCGCATATGTCGTAGTGTTCTTGTCACCTCCTTTATGTGCTCCTGGTACAAAATATAAGTAGAAAATGTAACCGATAGAGGTCCCAGCCTGCTTGATTTTGGGTTTTATAATGTATAGCACTCACGTTCGGCCCGCGAAAGAACTTTTGAGACCCCTAAAGACCTTACAAAAAATCCTTTAACTTAACCCATTAACGATATAAACATAATATATGTTATCTGATAAATAGACCCGATCGTTTGGGCGTACTTTGCAAAAGTATGTGCAGATATTTAAGTACATACAGAAAATTTTGATTCGGTGTTCAAAATGTAGCTAAAAGACTGGCGCATCCGATGACGTAAAGAAAGCGCAAATAAAATACTTTTTGATATCATCCACGGCCGTCTGAAAAAGGTCCTTTCAAATGCTCATAATAATTGTGATCGCGTTGGCTATGAAATTGTGTAGGGAAAAAAACAAATTTTGTTATTTTCTGATGCACGGTGCATCATTTGCGAGTAGGGCTGTGCAAAGTTTTTGAAATTATCTTCAACGGTCTCTGAGAAAAGCGCGAAAAACGAGAACCCGGCAATAAACAGAGTTCGCTCGGAAAATAAAAACATCTGTCTACAAAAAAATTCATAACTCCGTTATTATGGAAGGTTATTGTTATTATACAATTGTATCGTTTCTGAAAACTTTGAAGAGCTGTTTTAGACCGTTTTGGAAATGCATTATTTAGGGTGTCTTTAAAATATTTAGATAATATAAAGGTAATTGCGAAATTTTCCTGAAAGACTGTAGCCAAAATATTGTAAATTTAAGAAAATGGCTTAAATTCCATTCACACATTTTATTAAAAACTTTTTAATCATTATTTCAACCAGCTGAGGGATAATTGCTATTTAAAAAGTAATCAAATGTATGAGAAAAGTTATAAGGAGTTTTTAATTTTTGAAATTACCGCGTGTTTTGTAATGCTAAACTTTTCTCAATTTACGTTTTGAATTTTGCGTTTATTGAAAGATTATTTAAGTTAATGAGGCAAATATTTCTTATTTTACCCGGAATGACGTTATTAAGGCTAAAATGTAACTTTTTAAAATCATTTAAGATCAGCTGTTATGGTTGAACGAATGTAAACATGCTTAAAATACGGACATCAAATGTACGCTACATTGCTGATGAGTTAGAAGGAGATAGATTTTCTGTCAGACGTCGATACCTATATCTAGTCTAGAAATTCAGGACGTTTTCTGTCTCTTTTTAACACGCTATGTGTAACAGTCGCATATGTCGTAGCGTTCTCGTCACCTCCTTTATGTGCTCCTGGTACAGTATATAAGTAGAAAATGTCACCAACAGAGGTCTCGACCTACACGATTTTAGTATTTATAATGTATAGCTTGCGGGCCACATTACACCTTACAAAAAATCATTTAACTTAGCCCTTTACACATAAAATTTCGTTTCTCCTATTAGAATTATACTAAGTGTCAAAGTTCAAAAATATTCTAGCAAACGTATATGAAGGTTTTAGTTGGATTTTTTTTTCTGAACACCCTGCATACTTTTTTCGTACGTAAAATCTGTATTTTCCAACATGAAGGACAAATTTATCAAACGTATTCTTTATTACCTTATAGCATTAAAGTTGTGAAGTTAAAATAAATATTTTGTACCCCTTAAATTTCTGTTTTAGTAGATGTATATTTTTTAAAATTAATTCATTAACTGAAAATTACTTTAATGTAACTTTGAAGAACTGTTTTAGGCCTTTTTAAGTAAATTTTAGCTGGAAATGCATTGTGTAGGATGTCTTTAAAATTTTTAGATAATATGGAGACAGCTTCAAAATTTTTCCCAAAGACTGTAGCCAAAATATTGTAAATTTAAAAAAATGACATGACATTCCATTCACACATTTTCTTAAAAACTTGTTAATCATTATTTCAACTAACTGAGGTTAAATAATTGTTATTTAAAATATAGTCCAAGGTTTGAGAAAAGTTATAAGTAGTTTTTAATTTTTGAAATTACCGCGTGTTTTGTAATGCAAAACTTTTCTTAATGTATGTTATGAATTTTGCATTTATTGAAAGAATATTTAAATTTATGAGGCATATATTTCTTATTTTACCCTGAATGACGTTATTAAGGCTAAAATGTAACTTTTTAAAATCATTTAAGATCAGCTGTTATGGTTGAACGAATGTAAACATGCATAAAATACGGACATCAAATGTACCCTACATTGCTGATGAGTTAGAAGGAGATAGATTTTCTGTCAGACGTCGATACCTATATCTAGTCTAGAAATTCAGGACGTTTTCTGTCTCTTTTTAACACGCTATGTGTAACAGTCGCATATGTCGTAGCGTTCTCGTCACCTCCTTTATGTGCTCCTGGTACAGTATATAAGTAGAAAATGTCACCAACAGAGGTCTCGACCTACACGATTTTAGTATTTATAATATAGCTTGCGGGTCACATTACAGCTTACAAAAAATCATTTAACTTAGCCCTTAACACATAAAATTTCGTTTCTCCTATTAGAATTATACTAAGTGTCAAAGTTCAAAAATATTCTAGCAAACGTATATGAAGGTTTTAGTTGGATTTTTTTTTCTGAACACCCTGCATACTTTTTTCGTACGTAAAATCTGTATTTTCCAACATGAAGGACAAATTTATCAAACGTATTCTTTATTACCTTATAGCATTAAAGTTGTGAAGTTAAAATAAACATTTTGTACCCCTTAAATTTCTGTTTTAGTAGATGTATATTTTTTAAAATTAATTCATTAACTGAAAATTACTTTAATGTACCTTTGAAGAACTGTTTTAGGCCTTTTTAAGTAAATTTTAGCTGGAAATGCATTGTTTAGGATGTCTTTAAAATTTTTAGATAATATATGGAGACAGTTTCAAAATTTTTCCCAAAGACTGTAGCCAAAATATTGTAAATTTAAAAAAATGACATAACATTCCATTCACACATTTTATTAAAAACTTGTTAATCATTATTTCAACCAACTGAGGTTAAATAATTGTTATTTAAAAAATAGTCCAAGGTTTAAGAAAAGTTATAAGAAGTTTTTAATTTTTGAAATTACCGCGTGTTTTGTAATGCAAAACCTTTCTTAATGTATGTCATGAATTTTGCATTTATTGAAAGAATATTTAAATTTATGAGGCACATATTTCTTATTTTACCCTGAATGACGTTATTAAGGCTAAAATTTAACTTTTTAAAATCATTTAAGATCAGCTGTTATGGTTGAACGAATGTAAACATGCTTAAAATACGGACATCAAATGTATGCTACATTGCTGATGAGTTAGAAGGAGATAGATTTTCTGTCAGACGTCGATACCTATATCTAGTCTAGAAATTCAGGACGTTGTCTGTCTCTTTTTAACACGCTATGTGTAACAGTCGCATATGTCGTAGCGTTCTCGTCACCTCCTTTATGTGCTCCTGGTACAATATATAAGTAGAAAATGTCACCAACAGAGGTCTCGACCTACACGATTTTAGTATTTATAATGTGTAGCTTGCGGGCCACATTACACCTTACAAAAAATCATTTAACTTAGCCTTTAACACATAAAATTTCGTTTCTTCTATTAGAATTATACTAAGTGTCAAGGTTCAAAAATATTCTAGCAAACTTATATGAAGGTTTTAGTTGGATTTTTTTTTTGAACACCCTGCATACTTTTTTCGTACGTAAAATCTGTATTTTCCAACATGAAGGACAAATTTATCAAACGTATTCTTTATTACCTTATAGCATTAAAGTTATGAAGTTAAAATAAATATTTTGTACCCTTTAAATTTCTGTTTTAGTAGATGTATATTTTTTAAAATTAATTCATTAACTGAAAATTACTTTAATGTAACTTTGAAGAACTGTTTTAGGCCTTTTTAAGAAAATTTTAGCTGGAAATGCATTGTTTAGGATGTCTTTAAAATTTTTAGATAATATATGGAGACAGTTTCAAAATTTTTCCCAAAGACTGTAGCCAAAATATTGTAAATTTAAAAAAATGACATAACATTCCATTCACACATTTTATTAAAAACTTGTTAATCATTATTTCAACCAACTGAGGTTAAATAATTGTTATTTAAAATATAGTCCAAGGTTTGAGAAAAGTTATAAGTAGTTTTTAATTTTTGAAATTACCGCGTTTTGTAATGCAAAACTTTTCTTAATGTATGTCATGAATTTTGCATTTATTGAAAGAATATTTAAATTTATGAGGCACATATTTCTTATTTTACCCTGAATGACGTTATTAAGGCTAAAATTTAACTTTTTAAAATCATTTAAGATCGATCAGCTGTTATGGTTGAACGAATGTAAACATGCTTCGAAGACGGACAGTACGCTACATTGTTGTGAGTTACTATTAAATTTTTCGAGTACCTCCCTTCCCTGTTCCAAATGACGTTTGGAAAAGCGACAATGCGCATATGCGCTTTGCAACTTTTTTGGTGGGATAAAATTCTTTTCAGCTATTATTGTAGATCAACACGTGTTTGATAAGAAAGGGCAACTTTTTTCAACTTTTGACTATTGCACTTCATCTTTTAATCATACTGAAAGTACTCGTATAATGTGCTTTTAACATTGTTAAAGTGGTTTCGTCAGTGGTGTTCGCCAGGAAAATTCAACGTCAGTTTTCACGTTACTTAAGGTAAGTCCAACTAATTAAAATTTGATAGGTTTTGGTGTACCATTCATTACTTCAATGCAAGAAATATCTGTCAATATAGCATAGTAAGTTAATTTAATATTTGTTGCTCATACTTATACGTAAGAGTTATTACTTTAAAATAGTCAAAATATGTAATGATTTTACCGAAACACCAAAATGAAGTGTTCCTGGTCCTAATCCAAAATTAAAATTCGGAGTATAAGTTTATGCCATTGCATACAGGGTGTCCCAGAGATGTTCACAACCTCAATTATCTGGATTGTTTTGATAAATAGCCCCAACAAATCTAATGTTTTATTAAATGATGAAAAAATCTGTTTGCAGTTTAGGCACACAATATGGCTTTATAATCTATTGTTGCTTAGAGATTTAAAAGTTTTGTTTAAAAAAATTATTTGTAAAACTTTTAAAACGTATAGGTGAATAAGTATAGGTGATAAGAACATTACCATATGATTAAAAAAAAAGTTACATGTATAACGCCCTTTTAAGATGTATCAAATATTCGAATTTTTGAATGCCACTGTATTAAATACAGGGTGCGCCATTAGTGCGATAAAGTCCATTATTGCCCTTAATGTCAACTTAATAAAAAAAAGTTTTTATTGAAACTTATAGTATTTCTACACGTGCATGTTTTAAAATTAGTTTCAAGTATACAGGGGGTTTCATAAAAGTGGGGCGTCACTAAAGGTATTTTTTTTAAATTGAACACCCAGTATATTTTTGCATAATCGAATTCAGCAAGAAAATCTCCATCTTCTTCTTAATCGTTTCCTCTTGTACCTTTCGGTGTCGAGGTTGCTTTTCTGTTACTGTATTATCTTTCTCCACTCCTTCCTATCGTTGGCTAATTGTGGCACATCTCTCCAGCTGACTCCTTTTCCTTCTAGTCTCTTCCTCACTTCTTTTTCCCATTTTATTCTTGGCTTTCCTCTAGCTCTTTTTCCCTCTATCTGCATTTTCCATCCTATTTTCGCGTATCTACTTTCTGGCATGCGTAGTAAATGCCCCAGCCATCGTAATTGATTCGTCTCCATCTTTTTCTTAATATCTGTTACTCCAAGTTTATTTCGGATTTTTTCGTTACTGATTTTATCGATCAGTCTACAACCCTCTATTCTTCTCAAAAATCTCATTTCCTGTACCTGTATTCTTTGTTTTTGTTTTTGAGTTAGTGTCCAAGTTTCTGAACTGTACGTGAGGATGGGTACGTACACTGCATTAAAAACTCGCGTCTTCGTCTCTTTTGATATTTCCTTCTTACTTATCAAACATTTATTTGTGGCGTAGTAAAATTTCGTCGCTGCCGCTATTCTGTTATTCAGATCTTCCTCCAATTTACCATTTTCTGCAATTATTGTTCCTAAATATTTAAAGCTTGCTACCTGTTCTATCTTTTTTTGGTCTAGCATTATTGTAGCTGGTTCATGATTTTTCGCTATAACCATAACCTTTGTCTTTGTTATATTAATATTCATATTATATCTGCTTAATGTATCTGCCCATACGCCTAGATTAAATTGCAAGTCCTTTTCGCTTTTAGCTAATAACACCACATCATCTGCAAAGGCTAATTCTGTTAAGGATATTGGTTTTAGTTTATTCCAACCCCAGTAGGCTTTCTTTGTGTTTTGCTTACATTCTTTAATAATTTTGTCCATAAGAATTATAAAGAGCATAGGACTTAATGTGCCTCCTTGTCTTACTCCCACTGTTGTTATAAATTCCTGGGAACTGCTGTTGTGGGTTCGCACATAATTTCTACTGCTCCTATATAAACTCTTGATGGCGTTTAATAATCCTTCTCGAACTCTACTTTGTTTCAATATCTTCCAGATCTTTTCCCTTGGCACTCTATCGAAGGCTTTAGAAAGATCGATAAAGCACAAATACACCATCTTTGAATGTTCCATTGATTTTTCACTTAACTGTCTTAGCGTAAAAATTAGATCTTGCGTGCTTCTACCCGGTCTAAATCCGCATTGCGCCTCTTCCAAATTACTTTCGAAATGTTTTCTTAATCTCTCCTCCAATATTCTTTCATATAATTTTTCTACTACACTAAGTAGAGATATGCCTCTATAGTTTTCGCAATTTTTGCTGTCGCCAGTCTTGAATATCGGTAATATAACAGATACCTCCCAGTCCTTTGGAATATCTTTTTTCTGCCAAGCTTTATTTACTATTCTTAACAGCATTTTCTTACCCTCTACTCCCATGTACTTAATCATTTCAGGTAAAACGCCATCATGCCCTGCTGCTTTTCCAATTTTCATTTTATGAATCGCTCTATCCAACTCATCTTCGGTTATTTCTTGTTCATATTCTTGTTCAATTGTTTCGTATTCCTCCTGTCCTTGTTCTTCTTCCTCGTCATTCATTGTGTTATCACTTTCCAATAACTCCTTAAAATAATTACCCCATCTTTCGATAATTTCTTTTTCTGTTGTCAGTATTTTTCCCTGTTTATCCATTATTTGCTTTAATGTATGGTTTTTATCTTGTTTTAGGTTTTTTAATACCTTGTAGAAGAGCTTTTGATTGCTCGCATAATGTTCTTCCATTCTTTTCCCAAAGTCCTCCCAAGTCTTTGCTTTTGCTTCTAGCACAGTCCGTTTCGCCTTTTCTCTTTGTTGTTTATATTTTTCGTAATCTGTTGGTTTGCTTGTTGTCAGGTATTTTTTCCATAGTCTTTTCTTTTCCTTCACTTCTCTTTTGACTTCTTCGGTCCACCAGGCCGTTTGTTTCCTATTATTACTATTACCCTGTTTCATTGTACCACATGCCCTTGCGGCAGACTTGAGAATAATTCTTTTGAAATCTGTCCATAAATGCTCCAAATCCTTTCCTTGTTCGTCCCCTTCGCTCTTTTGCTTCTCAGTTTTTATATAATCTCGAAAATTTTGTTGTACATCCTTCTCTTTTAGTTTATATGCTTTTATTTTTATTATATTTTTCTTTCATCTTGTTTTATTCGTTCTGGATCATTTTGTCCTATTTGTAATGTTGCCATAAGTAGATAATGATCACTGCCTATTTCTGCCCCTCGGTATACTCTAGCGTTTATGACTTTGCTCCTTTCTGTGTCCTCTACAATAATATAATCTATTATTGACTTTTCATCCCTACTTTTTACCTCTCTTGTGTATTTATGGATATTTTTGTGTTTGAATCTGCTGTTTATTATTGTCATATTGTTTTCAAAGCAAAATTCTATTAATCTCCTTCCATTGTTATTTAGTACGTCTTCCCCATATCTTCCCAGCACTGTGCCATACTTTTTGACATCATTACCCACTCTTCCATTAAAATCTCCTACTATGATTGTTCTCCCTCGTATTTCATCCACTGTTTCTTGTAGTTGTCTATAAAATATATCTTTATCCTCTTCTGCCGCATTCTCATTCGGTCCATATGCCACTACCACCCCTATCAATTCTTTATTTGTAATTTGTAGTTCTACCATCAATACTCTTTCTGATATCCCTTTCCATTTTTTAACTTTTTCACTCCATTGTTTACTTACTACGCAGGCTACCCCAGCTTTAGCAAATTCCGTTTCTTTTACTCCACTATGTATTAATATATGCCCTTTGTCGAGTTTTACTATTCCTTTCCCTTTTTTCTTCGTTTCCGTTAATCCTAATATTACTAATTTTCTATTGTCAAATTCCTCTACTAATTCTACTTCTTTACCTTGAATGCTTCTTGTATTCCATGTTCCTATATTTACTGTCCATTTCCGTTGCTCATTGTCATTTATATTCCCAATGTTTCCGTTTGGGGTACTCAAGTGGGAATTCCAGATTACCCCATCTTTAAACTTGCTTGTTAGTTTTTTGAATCTGAGTGTTTGTTTTCCTTTTTTGCCAATTTCTGTTCCACTCCGTCCCATATATATAGTTCGTCATCGACATAAAGTTTTTTATATCCAATTCTTATCTTGTGGCCCTGCTTACTGGCCTCTTTTGCTTTTTCTATAATTTTTCCTTGTATTTCCCGCTCCATGACCGTAAGGTCATTGTCTATATACATTTTTTTCCCTTTCATTTTACTTTTGTTTTTCATTACCTCTAGCTTTTGCCTTCCGTTATCCAGTTTAGCTATTATGACTTGTTGCCCCGGGATTTTTCCCACTTTATACGATTCAGTCACATCAACTTTTACTCCAATCTCCTTCCAAATGAATTCTTGCACTCCTTCTTCAAGTTTTTCTTGCTGTATATTTATACCTTTAAGTACTATGTTGTTTCTTTTCCTTTCTCTTTCTTGTGCTTCCAGTCTGTCTTCTACTCTTTTAATTCTCTTTTGCATGCACTGTTTTTCCTCTTCCCATTTTTCTTCTCTCTCTATCATTTTTTCGGTAAGTTTCCTTATTTTTTCATTGCACTCATTAAAACCGTCTCTCATCTCCTTCCTAATGGCCTCAAACATGGCTTTTACCTCCTCCATATTAATGTCCGGTTTTATAACTGCTCTCTCTT